>VJOZ01005964.1:0-13886 GCA_009801055.1 Stichopus horrens | reverse complement strand
AAAAAAAAAAAAAAACTTGCACTCTTCTTGAAGGATGATATATCTGACATTACCAATTACACTTAGGTACAGATTTTGTGATATTTGTCAACTTATGAACAATTGGAGTGACAAATGCAGAAGCCTGGATTTTTGACTAATGGTTCACTTTGGGATGCAAGAAAGTGCCTAACAATATAGAACTTGACAGATTTTGAACCTCATGTTTGTTTTTGATGCTCTGATTCTTTTTGATGGGTACATTTTCCAGCCTGTACATGATTTCTCTGAATTTTTATTGGTATTGGTATTTGATGGGAGTGGCAAAGCAGGCACTTTGTGTCAACACAGCAACATCTGGCAGACATGCTGCCCTTTGGATAAAGTCACAAACACAGATTATAACAAACTGAGGGCTATTTGACTAGGTATGGCTTCCTGGGCATTTTAGGTGAAAATATCTTCATCTTTAAGGAATCCACTAAACATTCATCGCCACAACATTTGGAGACACTAATACATGAACAAAATGCTACTGCTTTCAGGTATAGCTCATTGAATAACCTCGATTCGGTGCTCCACTGTACTAAAAATTAAGAAGTCATTATCAAACGCATTGTAAAGATCACCATATGTTACCGACTATGTTATCCAGAACACTAGGAGATGAATAATTATGCACTGTGCCATGCGTTCCATTTCTGCTCTTCACTATGCCAGTCATCCACCTTCCGTGAGTTGTGTCCTCGGTAGAAAACACACCACGATTTCCAGTACATTGTCCACGGAAGGCAGAATAAAGAAATGACTTTGACTGTTCTTGTGCCTTCGGCAGAAAGCATCGTTAACCTTCATAAAATCTTGGCAGTTCATTACCGAGGATGGTCTTCCTTTCCACACCATCTTTGGTGATAGCCGCCAAGCGCACTATGCCACCGCTGGAACCGTCCCTCATCATGGCTAGAGCAATACCTGTGTGGATCAAAACACAAAGAATCATGTCACAGGTATAGGAAACAGAAGATGGATTCTGCTGTTGTAAAGAGTTTGGAAGTCTGTATAACATGTTTGGATTCTTTTTGACTCTAGGGCTTGTGTAAGAGAATTGAAAGTGTTTGATGTTAGCCAATCAATTGAGGGAAAAGAAAGGAGTCCTAGAAAGNNAAAAAAAAAAAAAAAACTTAGCCTGAAAAAAAAAGAAGATATTTAGAGGGATGGAACAAAAAATTGGTGGAAAGTTTCATCACTTTGTATCATCACGAAAGGTCCCCCAAACTCTGTAGGTAGACCACTTGGTGGACCACTGACCTTTGGCCACGAATTGATAGCATTCTTCCTTGGTCATGTTGTCTTTGTAGGTTGCATCCACGTAGGCGTACATATAGGTGCTGCCCGACCCGCCCAAGGCCACACCCTGCCGAACTATCATGCCACCCAATGGAACGGAGTATACCTGGCGAGAGGAACGGAGAGAAAGAGAGGAAGTGCAAGATAAAATCAATTGTTCTGGAAAAAAGACAAAACGAAAAGAGAAAAGGCAAATCGTGCACATATTATGAATTTCTTTGATACACTTTGCACTGGAAAGCAATAATAAAAGTCCTGATCCTTCAAGTTCAACGTGGCCAGATCCTGGCTACCAGACGATTCATTCCTACCAAAAATTATGACAGAGTGTACCAGCAAACTCCCAGGTGCATCGTCGGATGGAGGAAACCAGCACTTTTGAGAGAGGAAACAGATATCTGTAAAGGAAGGTCCTAATGATTTTCGTCAAAACTTTATTTGGAGGAACATTTCCTTGCAGTGCCCCCCCATACCAATGACCTAGCTACAGCACATCACAACTTTTAGTGTCATGGGTTTTCCAGTTTTTAAACAATGGGGAGGCACTTCCATCATTTGGATAATTCCATAAAATGTCCCTGGTCCATCGACCAACAAGTTAGAAAGTACTGCTCTTAAAGTCAGTTAGATTTAGTGGCAAATGATGTTATCAGCAAAAATGAGGAATTTCCTATAGCGCATGAATATATGAATATGATGGGGGGGGCATACTTTTGACTGCTGTTTCAATAGTTGTGTGAGTGACACAAATCAGAGAAGTAAGGGCACATTTAATACACCTGCTACAAAATTTCCCTCTTCAATCCCTGACCACACATCACAACTTAAAGCTTGAGGGGACATGTACCTGGCCACCATTCTTCTCGTCCCAACCAGCTACGATGATTCCTGCCATGAGACTGTCCCGATATCTGTAACACATCTCACGAAAGAGGTTGGCCGCTGTGTGAACTAGCGGTTTCTGCTGCATCTGGATGCTGGAAGGAAAAGTACCATCAAGTACGAGTTTCTTGATTTAGATTACTCAAAAATACACAGTATTGTTCATCTGTCCACATGACTTTCACAATTGCAAAAGGGGTCAACTAATGCACAATTGATTGACTGACAGTTGGAATCAGTAATGAAACACATGCAATAGGAATAGGAGTTATTAAACATTACATCAAGCTGTGTTCCACATTTGCACCACTTGAACAACAAACACAGATACAATTTACACCTAAGACAATGTAATTTAATCTACAGGATACCAAGGGCAAACACAACCGTACTGCAGACTCTATACATGTAATTGGTGTATTTTCTCTCACCAAAATAAGTGGCTCAAATATGACACAAATAATTGGTATACTTTTATTTACAGCAGAGCATAATCAACTGTTTGAACAATGATATGAACTTGAAATGTCAACAAAGAATGCAACTACCACCAAGTAGTTTGAATCAGAAAACAATATTGCAAACATTTTCACAGTGCAAGAGATGAAATGGGACAACCGTAAAAAAAAAGAGAAGGACTTACGAGTGAAACTCTAACTGGAATGACACAACATCTGCTATAGCCTGTGTGTCTGCTGCAGAACCAGATCTACAACAGTATATGCTATCGTGTATCTTTGTGAGTTTATCAGTAACCCTGTTGGCGATGTAAGCCCCCGTCGTTGTTCTCGAGTCAGCACCGATGATGACTCCCCCATCGAATTCCACGGCCATGATGGTCGTCTGAGAACGAAACAGAAAGCATTACAGTAAATTAGACCAACTCTGAATCATTGAAAGAGAAACCAATGACAATGTATACACTCCAAAGTAAAACTCAAGTCTTTACCTTTAGGATATGAAGGTAATAGTTGCATTGTAAGTCTTACGCCTTACTCACTGCCATACGAGAGCGAATCTGGTGGATGGTAGTTCCAAAATGCATACAACATACAAAAGCCTATTCCAACCTAGTCATGTAACAATATTTTTACTTTCATCTAGCATAAATAAGTATCTATCCCCTAACGCCAATCACAACACCTAACCCGATCCCCTAACCTGACTCTTTTTAATTTCGTGCACCTAACCAAATTAATTCTACACTGTGTGCGCAAAGCGCAAAAACTTTTGCCGGAACGCATGCAAGGGATCTCTCCGAAACAAGTAATATTAACAGGAACAGGTGTTTTTTTTTTATTTTAGAAAACCTGAAGTACATATCATTATATTACATTAAGAAATTAAGTTGTAACCACACGGATTTGTATAAAGGTACCGGGTAGTACCAGTAATAGTAATTGAAAATTTTAAATTGATACCGAGTAGAACCCGCTCCAGTAATACCACTAATATCCAAATTTGCCACAGGGCAATAAACTTTGATTAGTGTCAGACATTACGATTTTACTTGCAATATCTGAAACATTATGACATAAAGTGTGGTTATGAATTGCTATCAGCATGCAAGTGTGTCTCTGGTACACCAACCAGGAAATCATGACGAAATTTTTGACATGACAAGTAAATTTTGAAAAGGACATCCTCACTTTACACCTTGAAAATGCTACAATGTCAACACTGTATTAGTTTATGAGAAGTCCCAGTCCTGTAGAGGCAATGGTTGCACCAGTAAGAAAACCTGACTGAGGTGGGAGGATATATTAAATCTTCAGACTTGATGTAGGCCTAAAAAAATTATAAAGTCACCAAACCTGCTCAGGTTAGAATTATCACAAAGTGCAAGATTAGCACTAATGTTACTATTCCTTCACAGGAAAACAAACACACTGAAGGCCAAGTAGAAGAAATGGTGTGTCGCTGTCAGTGACTGAGTAACTGTGTCGTTAGTAGGCCTACTGTGAGAGTCATTGACAGTGAGACCATTTCTTCTACTTGGCCACAGCTACTACTACTACTAGGCCTAAGCAGACTAAGCAGAATAGAGCAAGACTTGGGCAATGCGTGCAATTGAAACAGAATTGGGCAAGTTAATGTTTACTCTAATTTTCTTAATCGTAGACCTAAATGCTTAATGATGAATAGTACTGTAACCAAGGTATAAGAGGCCTAACGTTATTTTCTGCTATGAGTTAGAGTACCATGACACTGCAGAATAGAGTTACCTAGGCCTATTAATAAACGGCGTATCTGAAAATTAAACGTAAAATTATCAGCATCAAGAAATAAATGGAATCTGGACAATAAAAGCTTTGAAAACGTTTCTTTTGCTCACCCCGGTAGATTCTTCGTGCTTAAGCCATGCAGGTAATTGAGAATTTGATTCACAAGTCCAAGGAGAGGTTGAGTTCTTAATTGTCATGGGCAGCGCCATCTTGTCAGTAATGAATATTCATAAACGGTTGCAGTCTGGGTAATCTGAAACTATGGCGTCTGAAGGTAAGTTCAAGAAGAATGTGTCAGTATTTTTCTTACGTTCACAAAACTAATTACTAAGTGATCAACGTATAAATATAAAAAGACATGTATTCAGGTTATAAAGGGTACAATGAGCCTAAAATTCAAAATCATATATTTGGAAAGTTTGAACGAGGGGTTCTGGATTGTGCAGGCTCGTCCGAAGCGTAATGAAAGTGGATAGGCTAATGTGAATTGCTAGAATAATAGGTTTTGTGTTAAACTTTGTACTCTATCCTAACATAGGTAGTCAATGGAACATGTTGTCGTTTTAATTAAATACTGTTGCTCAATTGCAAAGGTTGGTTGGGGAATTCCATGGTAATGAAATGATGCGTGATGAGCTTGAATCTTGATTTCAACTAAAATTCCTAAATATTGAACCGTTTTACTATTTCATTCTTCGATAAAATTTAATGCCGTAGTGATAGGAGAACTTATAAATATTCATAATGACGTCACTGAAAGTTTTTCTTTCTGCAGGGTGTACACATCTTACACACATTTCAGATGGACACAACATCGCTCTTAGTGTATTTTATACCGCTTCGAAGATTTCAGATGAGTGGCCTAGGCCTAAATCATGCGAAAGGTTTCTATTGCAATTTAATATGAGGAATAAAATTGTGAAAAAAGAACTGTTTGTACTTTGTACACAATGAAGTTAAGTTGTGAGGCAGCACAAGCTTAACTTTGTAGAAATTTTGTTCAAGGACTTAGTCCTCTAACTTTAGACTTTGTGCTAGCCAAGATGTGAATTTGCTTTACACTCACCCAACTCATCAGGTTAACAACCTTGTTGACAAATAATTGTGATAGCTTGAAAGTGGGTGTTGATCATTTGCAGAGAGATGAATGAGCCTCTGTAGTGTTGAATGAGAATTGATCAATTTTTTGCTGTATGTCTCATACACTATACATAGGCCAGATTGGAAAGTGTTATTTGAGGGGGAGGAATCCCCCATGAAGAAAGAGCAAAGGTGAAGCTGTCAGCCAAATTAGGAAAATGATGACCAAGTTTTCCAAATCTTTCATCATCGGCATAATCCACTACCACTGCTAATGATAAATTCTGTATGTGAGAAGGCATTCATGACAGTAGATTTCTGATGTCACCAACACCAGCTCCCAGGAAAAATTGTGGAAGAAGGCATATTTAGACACATACTTTGAACTCTCCTTTGTAGTTTGAAGACCGGACTATAAGCATGCAAAATGTGGTTGTCTTTCCAATCTTAACACTGTGTCAAACAGTGATGTTTATGATATTTGAACATAGCCAATAAATTACTTTGAAAGTAACTAAAAATAATTTTTTGTGCTGAAAACATGCACATATAGCTATTTACAGTTCTAATTCACCGCCAGATTTTACGGTAGAGATAATTTATGGTTTTGTGATCTCTGCTTCCCATCCAGATGCTGAGGCCCAGGTTAAAGTATTTGCCAAACAGGCTGTTTCCAAAGGCCATCGATATGGGCCTTACAAAGGAAAACTAACGACACTTTCAAACTGGGATGAGCAGCTCCAAATGGGATCTATAAAGGTTCGTCATTGGTTCGTCACACTGTTAGTTTTACACAGATGCCATTTGTTGTCTTTGTGCTCAATAAAACTGGGTATCCCTGGATGTGTCTTTCCTGATTTATCATTTGCGGATTACTGTTCAAGTAAACCATTCCTGAGAATTAATTTTTTCGTCTTCTAATGTCAGATACCGTCAGGTAATACAGACGTTACTGGTTACAGGTTTGACAGCAATGATTTCTCCATCCCAATGTGGCTGAGATTCATCAAGCCAGCAGAAACAGCAGATACACAGACCATTACAATCGTGCAGGTCGGATACAATTATTACTTTGAGGTAAGTTTTATAAACTGGCAGCCATTTTTCACTGTAGACCTTCCTCCTACTCATACAGTACATCCTTACTTACTTATCATCCCTTACATCCTCATTTATCATGTCCTCAAATTCTAGATCAACCACACCCTTCCCCTCTGATGGTAAAGCTGGAATATGAGTTGATGGTGCCTTGTCATTTACAGTACCTTTGTTCTGGGAAAAGTATGAAAGAGAACTACACAGCATGCACTCATCTTCCAGATACATTGACATTTTTGTTGGCCCTACAAAATTCAGACTCTTCAAGGAAGCTTATAGCATTCAGTCACTGTTACTTGAAATCACATAGATCTATTGGGAATGGATAAGAATATTTATGCATGGAAAAATGTGGTAATGAACAATGTTTTTCATAGTGGCTGTGACACAGTCAATGCAATTTGTCTTTCACTGGCAAATTGTTAACTGATATTCCAGCTTTAGTATGCTGTCCATTACCACACTCATCTTCAGTCATAAGGCTAAGAAATCAGTCAAATCAAATGATACACCATCTGCAAGAAACCCCCAAAATTCACATAATGTGTCAATTCTTGCACTATGCACATTGAAAGAATTGTCAGGTGTGTGTAATTAATTTGACTTGAAGAAGCTTTCTTTTCACTTAACAACATTCATGTGTGGATGCTGAAATTAAAAAACCAATCATGTTGACATTTTGTTTTCATATGTGATCTATTATCTTATCTAATTTGTCTCCCTAAAGTAACATCGTAAAACTTTCAGTGAAGGATCAGTAGCAGTAAGTTGTATGTTGTGTTTGCCCGGTCCAAGAATTGTTTATACATCTTGTTGATTGCAACCTAGCTTATACTATACTGTAAAATAATATGATCTGTAAAGCAAACTTCATAACCTCTACCATTTTTTTTTTTTCACAATAGCCTATGAATTTCAGATATGATTCATTATAAGCACTGCTGATATCCACCGTCATCCCGCTCTACTACACACAGGTGACCAAAGATGTTTCGGTCGGAACAGAACATTTCATTCTTGGTCGGAAAATGGAAGACGTTGAAGTAGGACCGGATGGCAATCCCGTGGTGAAAAAGAGAGGACGGCCCAGAAAACCGAAACTCACCCCGGAACAATTGGCTGCAATCGAAGAGGAAAAAAAGAAACAGTTAGAGGCGAAGGTGATTTTCTTTGTAATCCAGATGTGATAAAAAGTAGTACCCCACAACCTCCAGGAGTTCAGTTATGCCACTTCTCAAGAGCTTTACATTGAGGAGCAGATGATTGCAAGGCATTAAAGAAAAGTTAATTTGACTTTTTTTTGCAGATTAGAACTAATAACTCTGCATCTTCAGTATGTATCAAGCAAAGTACATATTTGTGACATGCAACTAAACAAGTACTGGCTCTCAGAAGTTAAAGAGTGAGCCTTGTGTGTCAAATCTCTTAGAACTGTTTTCAAGATCTACTATTGCTTTTAAGATAAGCTATTTGCTATCGTTATCTAAGAAGGCAACGTTCTCTCCAAAATAAATCCCCCAGGGTGTATAAAATTCTGAATTGTCCTTGAAATGAAAATTAAGAAAACAAATGATAAGATGATACGTATCATGCGAGTCTCTTGCTTGACATCAAAAGTTGGCACACATAGCCAATGTTTCTTCATGATGTCGGTGTAAGAAAGGAAATTGTTTGCAAAACGGTCAATATTAGCTGGAGTTTGATGATATTTTTGACTTCTTTCAACATTTTCAGTCATGAATACCTCCAGTATTCTGAATTGTCATATTCATGTCACATATGTCAGATTGTCTGGAAGGGAACAAGGGTGCCATTCTGTCAATTCTTTCACCAGTTTTTTCTAACGATGAATGTTTAAAAAGATAGAATCATGTAGGACTGCAAATTCCTAAAGTGTTGGTGACACACTGGATACTTTTATAAGGTAAAGAGAAATGTGACCATGATGTTCACACTTTATTGACCAAAGAGGTCATCTGATAAAGATTTTATTCCATGATCATTTTCAGAGCCAGGAAGAGAAGGATCTAAAAGGCCTACCAGAGGGGATCCGGGGACGATATCGTAAATGTGTCATCTGCGGGAAGAAGTTCATCTCCTCTGCCCTGTTCATGCAGCATCGCCAGAAGTGCGGGACCATCAAAGCGAAGGACATCTATGAGGATGTGGAAGGTGAGGAAGAGGAGGCAGAGATTGAAGATGAAGAGGAGGAGGAAGAAGAGGAAGCTGTGAGGGCTGATGGGAAGAGTGTGGACCAAACAATAAATCCATTGTAAGTAACCTTCAATAAAGAGTGACAAAAACCAATGAATGATGCGGATGGGGTCGAATGAGGAACAAAATGTACCACCACATTTCAAGGTGTGGATTGCCATATATCTGTCTATCACACTCATCACACTACGTGTGTAAGGCCATATAGGTTGATGCATCTTTCCAAATATGAATTGGAGATGGTATCAGTCCTATTTCGGACTCACACAAAACTGCATGAAACTGCAAAAAAATGGGAAAATAACAGAACATTATCAGGGCTGCACATCAGGAACGAAAGAAAAGGGTTATTTCTGGCCACCAACTCGGGCCATACTTTGTACAGAATTTGACTAAAAGCCTTAAAAGGCTACAAGGAAGAACTATGGCAATTGCATTCCCTTTGGTCATCTCACTGTGTCTGAGGCAATGTAGCCAAGAGTTGCCCTTGTTTAATGAAAAAGTTAGCAAGAATGATAGCGCCTTCTCAGAGGTGAAAGAAGTGAAATTGTAGCAACTTGCATTACACATTAAAATAGTGTTTGGGGAAAATGGGGCCCTGTTTGTTAGGCAAACCCTTTGTACATTAGGCTGTGCTTTGCATTAATATCCATAAGTTTGTTCCTTGTGAAAATTCTGATTTGTCAAAAACCAATGTGTGTATTTTTTTTTCAATGTGATACATTTACAGGGTGAAGCGGCCTCGGGGTAGGCCAAGAAAAGATGGCCTCCCACCTCAACAGCGTAAAGGAAGGAGGGGTAGAAGGAGAAAGGTTGGAAGGCCCAGAAAGAGACGTCTGTCAGATAGTGAAGAAGAAACCAAACAAATTAAGGTATTAACGATCTTGAGGTTAAGAAGAAATTTTGAAGTGAACTGATCCCTCCATACACAAGTAACACAACATATAAAATTACTGCTCGCAAAATTACTTTGCAAATTATCACTTTGTTTGAATACCATGAACGTTTACTGGATAATGGATCAATGAATGCCACTTTGCAGTAGTTTGTTGGTATGGATGATGGTCATATATGTCAATGCCTTATGCCACCTGTTATGCAAATGGTTGATCTCACATTGGGTAAATAGTGGATAGTCTGTCTTCTGTTGATGCTTGTGTGTTGAGAACGAAGGCTACCCATTGTGTCAGTGATACCTAACATTCGCTATGTTAGCCATCGTTAATGTCACATAATGTAAACATTTAGATGTCACCCACTAACGTGATGACAGTCATTATGGCATCCATTGATGTCACTCAGTATTGTGAGTGAATGTCAGACAGTATGGGATTCTGCCAGAAGCACAAAAAAGAGGGGGGGGGGAAATTGTTACTCCTAAACCCCAAGTCCAAAGTGATGCTGTCCTTGGCCAAAGTTACATGTGGGTTCAGAGGGACAAAAGCTTACATCGAGAGCTTGCACTCTATAAGGTGCAATTTGAAGGGTTGTAGAGGCCATTTATTTAAGTTCAAAGTTGCTGCAAAAGTGTCCTCTTCTTAAGTAAGAAACCAAGATATTGACAGTTTTTATTTTTGTTGAGTATGACAAGGGGGGATTTTACCCACCTTCTTTTTGGATGGGGGGGAATAAATCCACCCCTCCCCCTTGATGGCATAAGGGGGGAGGGGTGGATGTTCCACTAGTTTACTTAGCAGTGCCGCTTGTTATGCTGTAAATGTCACCAAAAGTTATGAATAAATTTCACCTGGTGTGTACTGGATTGTCATTTGCAGCTGTTGTTGTAGTCACTGGTCAGCTTGTTTGCATGTATCTCTTTCATCTGCATTCCAGTACGGCAAGGACGAGTGCCATCCCACTCCAAAGGACAAAGAAAAGTACCCGTTCGAATGTGACACCTGTGACTGCAACTTCCCCACGCAGACCTGGTTAGATTTTCACAAGGAACACCACAACACTCCCGCCCTCAACTTCTTGGTGTGCAACCTCTGCGACGAGGCCTACCGCTTCCTGACCTCGTTCAACGCCCACTTGGACGAGAAACACAGCGAACTCGACCAGAGGGAGAGGGTGCTGGCGAGTACGTTCAGATGTGATGCCTGCAAGAAACCATTCCGCTCTCCCATCCACCTTGAACGCCACAGACAGAGAGCCAGTCAAGAGAGTGAGCAGAATCATTTTACCTGTCTCATCATCCTCATCACAGATATCTCTATCAATTTGTTCAGAAGATGCTCCAAAGCAAAGTTTTTTATTTGTTTTTTGAAAATTGAAAACTGTTAATAGTTAAACCTCCAAACAGAAGTGAAGGTTGCAGGTATTCACTTAAAAAATAAAGTAGTCAGGCAGCCCCCTGTTATTCCCACAAACCTAACACCTAATCTTAAAGGTAACCCAAATCATGAATGCTGATTGACCAAAACCAATGAAACTATGAAAGCGAGATGCAAATACCGCACTGGAGATACCAGTGACGATAGTCTGGACCCAACTGGATGTGAAAGACACAAATTACGACGTCAGAGATACATTTTGGCAGAAGTGTCTCCCTTTTCTTCGTTGTTGAATTGGTGGTATTTTGACCTTGGAATATTAAAGTCAATGTGAGTTCCCCTAAAGAAGGATGTGAAAATTTGAAAATTAATGCCAAAATGTCTGGAAGAATATTACATATTATGGATGTTATGAACTTTTTGTAGTTCAAAGTACATATAGGTTTCGAAGGCAAGAAAGAAAATACACCATTATGAGGTATACAGGATATTAGGTCTGTTTGTTTGGTGATTGTAGTGGCAACTTCATCTTTCAAGTAGTTGAAAATTATTGTTCAGGAAATTTGATGCAAAATGAATCAGAAATGCTCAAGCTAAGCTATCTTCTTCTGCATTATGTCCAAACATAGGTTTGAAAAATAATAAATGCAAGTGTGCAATAATTAATAATCATACCTGTTTGCTTCAAGTCCACTTTGGATGTGACAGTTTTTTAACTTCTTTTGTCGACATCTCAAAAGGGAAACTTACGAACCAAGTAAAAATTTCATTGATATGTCAGAGAAAGTAATTCCTGGTCTAAAGTAGCCTCTCATTCTAAACCTCTGAACCTTTTGAGACAGTCCTTAGACTCCCTCTAAATTTCGAACCTTCAAGATATTCAAACTTGTTGACACAGATATACAGTACTTGAAAATCCATCACTTGTAACAAAAGTGAATGAGGTGGATTTCCCACCGTGAAGTAACATACTGGAACCACCATGCCTGCGTCTTTCTTTTGCCAGCTCCTTACCCGAAGGGTCCGGTGCAGATCAAGTGCAAATTCTGCGAGAAAAGTTTCACCGGTGAGGTCTCCCTGGAGAACCACACTCTGCGAAAACATCCAGAACACAAGAAGCACCAGTGTACAGAAAATAATTGTGAAGAGACGTTTGAAACCAAAGGTAAATTTCATTCAAATGTCATGAGATCTCTTACCCTGAGACAGTGTTTTATATTAAAGTCTCAGAAATTTGCATTGGTTGGCTTGAAGATTCGGTTTTCAGTTTTTGAAATTATCATAAAAAATGGTGACAAACGAGGTAAAAGGATTTAATTTGTTATCTAGCTATTGGTATGTTGTTTAAAAAAAAAATGCACTGAGTGTCATATTTGGTATCAATTGAGAAAAAAAAGCATAGTAAAAAAGTATGTGGCAAACTTCACAAATAAGTCATAATGATGTTAAGGAGTTCATGTACACATCTCACGTGTTGGTATATTGTTGTGTGAAAAGTAAACTGGCGATTTCTGGTAACTTGCTTGGTCGTTGTGGATGTACTGTGGTTAGGCAAAGAGGTAACCTGCTCTTTTTGCCTGTTTGTGTATCGTAAGCAATAGCGATCAACAGAGCTGTTGGGCAAGGCTTGCAAGTTTTAAACAAATCTCAGTGAATTTAATTCAGCCTAACAACTTTAACTAGAAACCACACAAAGCAAGTACACATGAATCTTTAAAGTTACTTAGAAAGGTGTCATTCTAAACAAACGTTTTGTGTAGCAACAGTAAGCAATATGTCAACATGTAGTGAGACCATAAGACTTTCTTTTCAACAGATTTTTGTTTTGTTTTGATCTATCACAATACTTGTATAAGATTCAAATAAATGCAGAATTTTTGTTGTGCATGTTTTTCCTGAGCACTGATTCCACGTAGTCTTGAATTGTATTTTAACTTTTCTTTGTAACTTTCCAGAGGAGAGAGCCACCCATCTGGAATCCGTGCACGGCACTGATCCCAAACTGATTTATCGCTGTCCCGTGGACAGCTGCATCAAGGCTTACACTTCCATGGCCGCCTTGAATTACCACTATGAGCTCAGGCACACCTCAAACAGGTAAACGGTGGGCCCCCGGACTGTGAATCATGGGATTGTCCCAGTTCTCTTCAAGGCACATCTGCATGGTCATGCAATAGTCTCATATCAGACCTGGAACTCTGCTGAAAAGGTCATATTCTGCATGTTACTAGTATATTAACAGGAATGATAGGAATTAAATGTTCTAATTAAGTGCATGATTTATTCATCACCATAATTCCCAGGCATGATGAAACACTGTTTTTGGTGGATTCGACCAAAAGGAAAGGTCAACATTCTAAATCGGTGAATGTGTGTGACACTTAAACAACTTTGAAAATCGTAGGGAAAGTGATGTTTGGAGATGTATCCTTAACAAAGCAGAATGTGTTTATAGTAATGCAGAAATGTAGGAAACATATGAATAATGTTAAGCAAAGCAAGATGTCTCTAAAGAAATGCAAAAAATTAAGAAAAATTAATTTCATAACTGGTCTTTGAGTTGAGTGCCTGGCTTAAGTCACTTCTTGAAATTTACTCTTGACAGGCCATTCACCTGTGAGATATGCGGCAAGACGTGGGTGAAGCTCGGCAAGCTGAGGGACCACCTGAAGACGCACAGCACCGAGAAGAACGAACTCTGCGACCTCTGCGGGAGGGCATTCAAGACCAGAGCGGAGCTCAAGGACCACAAGACGGACGCTCACACGGCAGGTGATTCCTTCACATT
>VJOZ01005932.1:1954-29557 GCA_009801055.1 Stichopus horrens | reverse complement strand
ATCCATCCATCCATCCATCCAATATATTCATACTTACAGTGAATACCATAGATGCATTCATTCCTGTGTTCGCTCATTCTTATCTATGCATGTATGCATATACTTGTCATTCATTCATACTGAACATTCATTCAAACTTACAGTACATTTGTACACACTGTACATTCATACTTTAATTCACCATTACCAGTGGATATCTTTTGAGTTTGAATGATTGCTGCCCTCATTGTCAGAGCAAAAGAGTTTGCTGGTTGATGGCAGCACTTCTATGGAAGAGGAGTAATGGACCACGTAAGGGGACAAAAGGTCAACTATTTTACTGATAGGAAATCCAGGTATGCCTTTTGGGAGCAACATTTCTTTCAAAAGGTGACATATTGCTATTTTCAGCACATTGCACTCATGAGTATGTCTTTATAAGAAAGGTTCAACTTTTTGGAAGATATTCCTTTTAAGTCAAAGAGTTTTGAGACCCACATATTTCTTGGATATTGTGGTGAATCACATGACAGATTTATGTGATGTAACCATCACTTTTAGATAACTTATTGTGAAATATTGTAAACTGTTGACAAGATCCCCTCAGCTGGCTTTCACTCGGCCCTTCATGCATCCTCCCAGCTGAATGAGTCAGTATCCGAATTCCTTTTACAATTTAGCATTTGTTCAATGACCCCTGGCTATAAAAGCATACACATATGTTGTACTTATGTGCCTCTGGGACATTTATTCAAGTCACACAAGACTAACCACCAGATAAAGTATGCATCCTAACCTGCATGGAGTGTGGAAAGTAAGTGAAGGGGTTTTGAGCTTAGTACAAGCATTTGCTTAGAACTGGCTGGCAAAGCATATTTGAATAAAGTATGTCATACAGTAGTGCAGACATGACACCCTCATTGATGGTTATTAGCATATCAAGAGAAAATGTAAAAAAGAAATAAAGAAAATAATTGCACATTAAATACTGCAAATGAGTTGCAGTATTGCAAATGAGTTGCACAAACCCAAGGTCAAGTACATGTCGCTTTTATTTTGCGCAGCTATGAAGTTCATTTTTAGTCATGAAAACTAACGGGTTTTCCTTTGAACGTTGTTCGATTATTCTGATATTTGGTGAACCTATGTAGGGAAAAGCTGTGCAGTATGTTCTTTGTTATTGGATAACAATTGTTAAATTTTAGTGTGCTGTAACTAAAGCTTGCATGTGTGGATATTCAGTTGTAGAAATCAACTCCATCCTTTCAAAGGGTATTCAGGTGACTGGCAAATCAGAGAAATAATGAAGGATGAAAGGAGTGAAGAAAAGGGAGTACAGATTACTTAGACGGCATTGCATTCAATGCACCAAAAATGGCTGAATAGTCCTAAGATGTGATAAAAGGTTGATTAGAAAAAGAAACCAGAAAAACGTACAGTTACAAATGCAATCCCCTCTCTCCCCTCCCTTCAGTCTTTAAACTGCAAATTAAAGACACCTCCCACCATGGCCACATGAGTCCTTGATTGCCTTTATCCCGTCCACTGAAAGTGCATCTTTTTTTGCACGGGCAGAACCTAATTGATCTCTCAAATATGTGAGCGCACGGCCGTGGAATTGTGAGAAGACTGCAGTGCATGCTTTTATGATGTAGAAACTAAAAAAATGGCAACTCGATGTATAGAAATTTCTGTCAGTTAAGTTTCCAGTGGTGGCAGGCAGTCCGCTCACTGCGTCACTACGATGTAATGATACAAAGTTTGTTACAGAAAATGAGTTTCTCGGTAATGCAGTACTGCAGAAATGGCTGGTTGAATTATAATCCATGCGAGTAAATCTTCCATACTATGAATCTCAGTTTTGGAAGTTGGTTCCTGGAATGATACAATTGAAAGAGGGGGGGAAGGGAAAATGAAAATCAAACTGGTTATACAGTTCATTAGGCACTGTCCTGCTCATTTAACAACAG
Source organism: Stichopus horrens (assembly GCA_009801055.1). Classification (NCBI taxonomy): domain Eukaryota; kingdom Metazoa; phylum Echinodermata; class Holothuroidea; order Aspidochirotida; family Stichopodidae; genus Stichopus; species Stichopus horrens. The sequence goes on along the minus strand of VJOZ01005932.1, from coordinate 27,608 downwards.
AGATCTGGTCAAGCTTGTGGTAGAGAAAGAGTAATAACAGGCAGGCTGTTTGTTTTCTCTGTGCATTTTGATGTGTCCATTTCCTGGAAGCGCTTACCAGTTGACAGACCATTTTATCAAGTTGCTTGTTTTCATGTTTAATTTAAAAGGTCAAGACAGAGTTTGATTAAGACAATAACCAGTTAGAATAGGAGCTCTTAATTGTTTAAACAAGTATAGCAGGATCAGAGTGGCATTATATACCGCTGGTGCAAAATCCATGTATGGTTTGTGTGAGGTATACTTTTAGAACAATGCTTATGCCATTGAACATTGCTGTATGTGGATGCCAAGTGTATTTCAAAATGGTGCGTGGTCTAAATTCTTGCATTAATCCTTTCGCAGCCTTTTACGTAACACCAAGTATCCTGAAAAGTTTCCGTTTAGACTCACGTATGTAATATGACGTAAAATTTCAATGTTCCACTATATGTAATGGACTGAAAAGGGTCATGTCTGAGTAAAGGACACCAGCTGTGAAAACGCTAAATGTTTAGTGATTTTGCTATGCATTCACCGCCCTAGTCAGAGGCATTGTTCCTACCAGGTCATGTTTTGAAGAACATCAAGGGCAGGGTTATACGTTTTGAGTTTTAACATTGAACGACAATGAAAGCATCGTATGTTACTAATTGAAAATGTCTGTGATTGTTGCCTTTCACATTCAAATGTAACATCTGATAGCTCCACATTGATAACATTCTGTGGCTGACGTCCATCCTGTTTAAAAGCAATTAGTCTTCCGTAGAGGTTGGGTCCAGTATCATCATGGCACCCTTCAGATGTGTTTTCGTGGTATCGATTCAAACATGGAAGTGTACGTCTGCCCTTTTTGTTTAATGAGAAATTTCCTGATAAACAGAACTCGCTATGTTTGGTATAATATTCTTCTCACAAGAAAAAGTATGGATGATATTCTGTATGTAACAAAGGATGTAAATTAGGTCAAAAGCTATTATCATTTCTCTTTAGTTCCTCTGTCAAACAATAATAATACCAACAAGACAAAAGAAACTTGTTTGTGTTGTTTCATGTGCTTTTTGGTTGTTGTGGTGACTCATGAGAAATTCTGCAGTCTCTGCTGTAGCCTAGTGGTTAATGTACTCAAGTGGTATTCGAAACTATGCAGCTTTGTAACCAGCAGGTATAGGGGTTACTCCTTGGCAGGGTCTCAGGGAGGTGGGTTTGTTCATTCAACAGCAATCCATGGGTTTTCCCATCTGAACTGACTTTATGAAATGAAGCCAAATTTAATATTGTTGTTGAGTCGGTAGCCACTGCTTTAACTATCCCATCTTTCATAACTTTTTTTTTCATTTTTTCCTTCTTTAGGTCCCCCTGGAGACCAAGGACCCCCAGGAGAAAGAGGCAAGAGAGGGAAGAAAGGTAACCGTATGCTGCGCCATCTTTTTGCCATTCGTGCATTCTCCATTAAAAAGAAAAAAACAAAGTATTCACAAAGCAAACCATGATCGTATGGCTTCTCAGTATACCAAAGTTTGCAGTGTGGTGCACTGTTGTCAATATTTACCAAAAATTCATCAAAAATTAATTCAAAAATTGTGATGGTTTTTTTTTTTTGGTTCCTTTTTTTTGGCTTGATTTCTTAAACTAATTTATTTTACCATGACAAAACACTTATTGCACATATATCTCGTTGCTGTTTGTTTCTCTGCTTGCTTCAAGCATCTGCACCCTTTTCATATCTGTCAGAAATATATTCACGATTCTCACAAGCTGCAAAAGTCATCATATATGCCACTGCCATGTTGTCCCAAACATTCCAGAACAACCCTGTCAAAACCATTTTCCTGTTCCAAGAACTCCAAAACCGTGCAGCAAACGTTAAGTGTACAGGGTACCTGTTTTTGCCGACCCCTCCTCATACCTGGAGTTTTTTCTGACACAATTTCAACCATCCATAAATATGAGAGGAAACTTGGTTACTCTGCTGCCATTATCATCAAAATTATATGCCCTAGACTTAAACAATTGTAGGTTACTTCACTTTTGAAAGTGTTATCAGCGACCTTTGACCGGGAAAATTTTCTCAATAGCTGGCTTTTCAAGAATTCACATCTGTCTTCAGATATGTGCCAATTTAGCAGTTAAGGTTCTCAGCACCAGAAATATTGAGTAAAAAACTTCTCTACGATTTGCCATGTGAACTTACATTTACAGTAGCAGGGACCGTCGTCCCTCTCTTTTGTACAGAAGTCACCAACACTTGTAAATTTATTTTATGGTCTGTTTACAATCTGTAGAATTTTTTTTTTCTTTTTTCCAAGTTGAGGGGGTTGGCCGGGCGATGGGGTACTTTTAACAGCTACTGTAGTTCAAGTTTTCATCAGCCAATAATTCTTCAAGAAAGTTTATACAAAGTATCAGTCACTTGAAACTATCCAAACCAGGTGAAACACCCAGAATATGTGTGACTCAAAAAAGTTCACTGGAATATGGAAATATGCACCGGCAGCCTAAGGGTATATGGAGAAGTGTTTGCTTTCTTTGGCTATTTATCATCCAAAGTCAAGTAGCATGTATGTTAGTAGCCATGATCTTGCGGAGGTGGAAAGGGAGGGGGGTGGAGTGAAGAAAGGCTCAAGAGAGGTATTCTTAAAATGGCAATAAATCTCCAACAAGGCATGAGGAAGAAAAAGGGGGAACCTGTTGAGATCATTTTCAAGGAATGAAATTGGTGAGGGGGTGCTTTTGGAATTGTTTGGACTTAACATTTATGTATCTTTCTAACTCTCTCTTTTCTCCTAATATTCTTTGCATGCCTTTTTGTTGAGTTTACAGTTCATGTAATTCACATTTGTTTCTTTCTTAATCTGAAAGCTACCATCCATACCTTGACTGAAGAACAACTGAAGATTTCCCGACTGGTTTTAGGCAAACTTAATCAGACGTTAATTGTCTTAAATCAGTTTCCCTAATGAGTATGAAAGTATATGCTTAAATTGCCTTAGTGCATCTGTTAGCTCACATACTTGAAACACTGTTAGATGTATCACACAAATGGAACCACTGTCATGTATTTTCAAGTAGAAAGTTGAAGTGAAATTCAAATGAATTTGATCCTCATTGCAACTTGGAAAGTGACAAACCAAAGAGTGTTTTCTTCTCGGTCATTTATTTTGAAAATAACTGAAACAAAGCAAAATAACAAACTTTATTTTGGTCCAGTGGTCCAGTGATGTTGAATTAATGTGCACCCTGATAATGGCTGATTTCTAGGGTAAAGCCAGCTGGTCTTCTCTGTTTGCATTAGTGTCTCCTTAAATTCAGTTTTTTTTTATGGAAGCATTTTAGTAACAAGGAAATTTAGTGAACAGGTCATATCATTCTATACATACTGTTGTATTGTAAAGCAAAATTAACCTTGATGTCTTACATTTGAAGGCTCATTCTAATTCACATCATATTTTTCATAAACATTCTCTTCATTATCACTAATACTGCTTTTCTCTCTCTCGTTGATATTCATGTCAGCATTCTTCAACTTAACTTTTCACACTTACTTTTCTTTGAGAAATGTTCTTTTATGTGTTTGTTACTATGTGGCTATTTCCATGAGACTTAAGTTCTAAATTTGGACTGTAATAAGTCCCAAATTATGTGAATTAATGACAGTTAATATACAGCTTAACCCAGTTTATAAATAGCAGCTGTACATCCCTTAGTGTTTATTCCTTTTCTCAATTCATATTGAATTGTTTATATGTCAGACTCTTTTCCTCTTCAGTCAGAAAAACAAGTGGAAAACAAAGTGGAAAAAAAGAAGAAATGAAATTATATTCCAAAGAAAGTGGTCTTTGAATATCCTTAAAGGTATAGATTCTCACAGCGAACGTATTCAAAGGATTCACATGGTAGACATATATTTATCCCTTACTTCACTTGTGCTTCAACCTGAAGCATTAGTGAAGCAAAGGGGTAAATATAGTTACTCATGAATGCCCACACCAGTGAGTTGTGGAGGTGATAGCCTACTTCCGTTTGTCTCTTTGATGTAGTCACTCCTATTTTTGTTGATTCTTTGTTTCTTGTTTCCAAGTTATTCCATCATCAAAATTGTCTTATTAGCTGTGATGTTTTGTAAATTTCAAACCAATCCAAATAGCTTAGCTGGTCGGAATGTTTTATGCAGTAGTTATTTGCTAATTTCACTGAATTCAAGTTCAAAAGTACTGAAGCAACAAAGTGGATGCTCGATGCTCTCTACATGTATGTTAAGTCACATGACTGTATGCACTTTTGTCTTCTTTCAATCTTTCTTGTGGTGCCTATTATCACTGTTTTGCTTTTGGCTTAGAGAGTAAAATTCTTTAATTGCTGGTTTTGGTACATCTATTGTTATTTGTTATGTATGGTACAAATGTTTGCACTACTGGTGGCTTAAATGTTTGTCTCATGATTTAAGTGGTGTCATCTGGTGTCGGTCATATGGTGTCATATAGGTGTCGGTCAAATGGTGTCATCTTGGTGTTGGTTAAATGGTGTCACTGGCTGTTTGCAAATGTCATTAGTCAAAGCCCATTCTTTGAGGGAGAACAGATGTGACCTATCAGCACTAAATGAATTGTAGAAGTCTGTAGTTGTAGCAACAAAAATGTTTAAGTGGATGCGTTTTGCATTCACAGTGTGAAAATAAAGAGCTAGAATCTCCCTGGTTCAAATACTTCTTGGAACTGGTAGCAGTCTGCTCTCCCATCAAAGAAGACTTCCTTTTTGCAAAGAATATCTTTAGTCCCGAAAAACCTGAAAAATACTTTGATATGGATGTTATGGATCCAGGATTATTTTGCAAATCTGGAAATTAAACACTCATTAGCTCATATGATCATTGATCCCTGCCCCCATCCCAAAAGTGGAATAAAGATGTTCTGGTGTGTGGGTAATTCTTTTTATCATTGTGCCAATTATGACATTTTTGTCTCCGTTTTTACAGCAATCCCTTTGTTTGAAATTCATTGGTCCTGTTGTTACATTTTCAATACATGGAAGGAAGCAATACAAAATGTTTGTTGTATACTGCCCTGGAACTGTATTGCCCCAAGAACTGTACTCGCTGAATTGGTTTCTTTGTTAAAAAAGAACACCATCAATCCCATACAATTTGGCACACACATATAAAAATAATTACCCATATTTATGTTACTGGGGATTGTTTTTTGTGTTTGCATATGCATGACTTCCTTTGGAAAGTAGAAGCAACTGTGATCTTTTCTAATATTCAAGCTAAAATCACAATTTTTGAAGTGCAAATTCAAAGAAAAACTATGATTGAAAGAGTCTCCAGAGTTTGTTTCAAGAAAAGATTGATGGTGACATAACTATGAGCTGAGTGAAAAGAAACTGGATATAAATGGAAAACAAAATGGAGTTCAGGTGGAAAAAAAGATGAGCAGGTATACGGTTACCTCTCTTATTTTAATTATTGTCATTGTTTATCACTTTTGTAGCATGGTATGTGTATTACAATGTTCTTTTTCTAGTGAGATGCAAATTGCAAGATGTCTCTTATTTTTGAGAAACAGTGAAGAGACAGATTTTCCAGATGTCAGAAGAATAAGTTTGCCATCTTGTCCATACACAAAACTCACTACCAAAAAATTCTTTGTACAACAAGTTGGACCACCAAATCTGATTTTCCCACAATCCTCTAACTTGGGAACCAGAGAGTCACGAAAACTGCCTCTGAGCAATGATGCAACAGACTAAAGAAAGTCTGTCTTAATTGCAAGACTGGCACCGTGGGTTATTATCAGCGAATTTTGATTTGAAGTCAATAGTTGTTTGATGTGTCGTCGTAATACTGATTATCACGTGGAAGTTGACAGACTCGTAGATTTCATCGGCCGCCGTGAAAGATCGTGATGCATAAGTTCCGGTCGAAGGGATTCAGCAGGGCCTCTTCATCAAAAACCTTTGCAGTACTTGCCGTAATGTACACGGTGTGACACAACTCCATTACGATGGCATGAAGATGTGATCAGATGCTGGAGACTACATCGGCACCATAAGGTGTCTTGCATGAGAGATACCATGGTCCATCGCACCATACGAGGTGTCCTTTATTAGAAATACCACGGTTCACTGCATTGTACAAGGTGTAGATACCACTGACGACTGCATCACATGTTCTGTGCGGTGTTCTGACGGCAGAGATACCGTCAATCAGTCGCTTCATCTTAGATAGAAAACAGGGAAAAGCAAGAACTCATCAATAACAAAAGTTGATAAACAACAGTTCGAGATATCGATTAAATTTGTGTTTGATTTCGCAGATAGCTGTAAGTTGACCTGTTCAGGATAATCTTGTGTGTAGCAGCATTGTTCAATTTGTGTTTACCTGATGAAGTGATTATCTTCAAAATGTTACACAATAGTGTATGGGGTCTTCTTATTTTAAGGAGAGAAAAGTACACACCTTTGACAGATATGAAGCTTATAGTTCACTGGGCAAAATTAAACTTCCTAGACATATAAAATCTTAAAGTATATTATCTCTAATTATTGACTTTTCTTTAGCAGTCATTTATCATGCTCTTATTTTTTTTACCTTTGATCATGACATATCATCTTTGCTTTAACTGCATTTTGATATCATTTGTCAACGTTACTGCCACCTTTATACTCTTTCTTTTTGTTTCGAGTCTCTGACAACAGATCATAAAACCTGCATGAAAAAAAAAGTCTCTTTTCTTTCAAGTTAGGCCTCTACCTATTATTTGATACACAATTCCAGCTCTATTTACTGTTCAATATAGCATTAACCTTCATCCTACATTTTCATGGCAATCACATTCTTTCCAGGCTTTCTCAAAGTGATGGCAGCGTTGCACACTTGTCCCTGGAGCATATCATTTTGATACAACAAAACAGTTTGAAAGTTTGTGTCATATTGTGAGATCTGTTAATACAAGCAGAGGTATCAAACAAAGAAGGAAAAAATGTGCTAACCATGTAAAATATAGGGAGAGAAAAAAGATACATCAAAAACTTCAAAAAGTTAGTCAAATTTGTAATCATCCAGTCAGATGTCGACACCTATTTTGTGCCACATTGTGTTTCAAAATGTTTCTTCTATTTATTCTTCATGTTTGTGGTAGGTGCTGTCCAGTGACTCCTCAAATTTCAAAGCATGACCAGACGTGAAGCAAGTTTGGATCTTTTTGACTTGTGCCCTTTCATCTTGAATAAAACCTTTATGTATGCAGTTATTTTTTGGTACTTCATAATGAAAACATTTGTGATAGGCACAGAGGAGTGTCTGTTTTTTTTTTTTTCTTTTTCACCTGTGGTGATGATGAATCTGACATATTTGTTGTGCAACTTGTCCAACTATTTCGTCCTACATCATTTTCATGAGGATTAACAAATTCTTTTGATCTTGTAGGTGAACAAGGGCCCTCTGGCAACCCTGGTTTTCCAGTAAGTATTTACTTTCTCGCCTTCCTAAATCTGTGGCCGATTGTCACATTCCTTATAATGCAAGGTAATGTGCAGCAGTATTTCAAAACAGTTTGTGTACAATCATGACCATGTTTCAAACAAGCCGTAAATCTTCTGGAATCAAGAGTAGGCAAGGGGTTGTAACTTTAAGTGCATTTGTAGGTCATGTCGTCGGAACAGCAGATTGCCGCCAAATCATCCGTGATCGTGGAATGCATGACACTTGAGGATGAAGGGAAAGATGGAGCCAAACCACTGCTTTGATTAATTTGCAAGAAGTCATCATCTTATCATAGACAGTGCAGGCAATTTTCCCACCAACCCATCCACATGCATTTATTCAAATAGGGAACACATTTTGTTATACAGCAATAACCCTATAGTCTCTTTTATGCAGCAATATGCAAGGTTTACTGAATTGCAGTGGGACGAAGTAGTAACGGCCAATTTTCCCAACCAAACATACATGTGTGATCCAACTGGTACACCCATGATCTGTATCTGGCCATGGTGGACCACTACTACTTTAAATTGGGTAGTTTTCAATCCCTGTGAAGAAAAAAAATCCTAATTCCTAGACTATTAGCAAATGAGTCACATGTTCAAGGGAAGTTTGCAGTGTTATGCCTGTTTGTGGGTCATGCTACTCTATGATTATGCACTTCAAGGATGGATGTGATGTTCAAATCAGCCTTCCCCAATGAGATTTAGGGGTTGCATATCTATGACAACATCGACCATGGGCATAGCACAACTTTGAACTGGATTTGCCTGGCTCAGGGGGCAACACCAATATCTCTGTTACATGTAGCCAGTCCTCCCTTAAACCTCTTTGTGCTGTGCGGGTCATAATGTTCAGTTGCACCATAGGTGCAGCTTTCCTTTGGTTTGGGAGAAGGGGGGATGATGGTGGGGCATGGCCCATGATGATGCTCATCACCATTTTACTATCCGACGTGTACGTGATGGTGACTTCATTTCCTGTTTATACTTATTACAAATTTCTGTTGATGGCTGCCACCCATTTACCATAATCAGTGCCCCTTTGCCCCTGTGGTACTCTGTAAAAACACTGCTGCTGGGGTGCCTTGTGTTCTCCCCCCAGCTATGCTGCCACTGCATGTGTTGGCTTTGCTGTTAATCTGTTTCACAGTTCATTTTATGGGCCTGTGAGGCTGTTGAGTAGAGGTTGTCAATTAGTTGTAAAACCTTGAAATATTAAATATTTTGTCAAAGTGTATGAGCTTGCATGTAAGGTCCGTCATGTAACTGTGATATCTGTGTTTCAGGCCCCCCCTCCACTTTTGACCCTTGACCTCATCTCTTTACTTTGCCCACCTCACAGAAGAGTGAGTGAATATAATTGTGCTGAAATGCATCTATCTAGCCTTATAACTTCCCAAACAAACCTGATACTTGTTATGCCTAATTGATCTGTACCACTTCTTTTGTATGTTTTTCAATAGGAGCTAAGTGGCAAACACATACATATATGTTGAACGCAGTCAACCAAGTTTATTCGTAAATGATTGAAAAATGTTTGCTAAACCATTTCCAGGTTTTATCTGTCAGCAAACAGTAGTTATCAATTCTGCAACAGGATGCTATAGTACTGAGCCTGTACCAATATCTGTTTAATACATAAAGCCTGTTACTGAAATCCAACTGAGAGATACTATTAAGCCTATACAAAATGTTACCTATTGAAAATGAAAAGATAATTGCCAACTCCACCAAGAGCATTGAAAATTTCATAGCATACATGGTTGAACAGTTTCTAAGGTATCAATTTTCAAAGAGGTTAGTATGTCGGTGAACTGTCAAGAAACGAGAACTGAATTTTACCAACAGATACTGTTGAACATTGCACCAATTCGGAACTTGCAATTCCTGTTGTTTACCTCCAGTGTAAAGTACAAGTAAGGTCGATATGTTATGTTCATCGTGACCTTTCCAATGAGGACAAAAGAATGTCAGAATGCCTCTAATGTAAACAAGATAAACTCTTTGTTAGATCTATGTCAATATGTGATTAATGTTGATAATTTTTTTTCTGCCTGAATGACTTGTCAAGGATTTCGGAGTGCAGTGACTGCATTAACATGTGTGCACTCGATTAAATTTTCATATCAATTCTTGCGGTGTATGTAAATCGTTTTCTGACCTGAAAGTCAGTAACAGCCTCACTTGCATGTCTCATTCCCATTTTGAGAAGCAAAAAGGGGCTTTTCGAGTCCAGGAGGGTCACGGCCGTAGCCCCTCTGTTGGTGGATTCTGTTCATCCGCCCTGTTGATTGAATCTTGACAAGGCCAAATTCAGCGACTATTATTTCATGCTCTACAGTACATACTTGCTCTGTATGTGCACGCTCAGCACAGCAAGGATGAAGTACGGAGTCTAACCTTTGATAGTTGTTATGCAAGAGTGGTCAAATTTTGAACAGTATTACAACTTGATGTGTTTCAATCAGTACCTTGTCAGAGGTGATGTTACAGTTCATTAAAGTGTCATTTTGTTCCAGTCATTAAAGCCGTTAAAGACATAGAAGTTAAAGAGGAAGGTCATGATGCCAGTCAAAAATACCTGTGGCCCCTTGAACCCATACTGGTTGCATGGTTATTGTTTAGTAGAAACCATTCTCACCCGCCCTCCGTCCCTCCCTACTCCTCACCTGTTGAACTTTGTTTCAATCAATGTAGGCAGAGGTTTCAACATAGTTACATTAACTACTTTTGACTGTCTTCAGGTTTGGGCGGTTTTTCAGAGATGTATTAGATTAGATTCATATCAAGAGGAGACAACATCACCAAATTGATGGGTGTATGTTCTGACTTTGGCAGGATTTGCATTTTTGAGCAATGCCTAAAATGTAAAATTCGGTTCAGCAATTTACATACAGTATCATGAATTGTTTAGCAACTTTCTTACAGGCACTGAAAAATCTATTTGCCAATGCAGTCCAAGTGCAACCATGCAGTGGCCGTGTCATGACGTTTGACAGAGATGCAACTTTTCCAATTTTAGGCCTGAATTCCGACTTTTTTAATGCCCTTCAAAAATTGCAAGTGTTTAGGACATCAGAAAAACACCCTTTTGTGGAGCAGATATTGAGGGGCAATGTAGGGATTGAAAGTTTCATAATATAGACAAACTTTTCACATTTACCCTTTTGTTAAATGTTTTTATATAATTCTGTTGTGTAAGAAATGGATACACTGTCTAGGTGGGAAAATTTGGAAAATTTTCTCACCTTACCCATTGGACTACGGAGGAGCTAAGATGGACCGTGGTCATCGTCTATCTAACAGTTAAATGACACCTTTAGGAAATTTTCAAATACTGGTGGCATCTCTGGTTTAAAGCTCTTCAGTCACATCATTAACAAAACTAAGTATTATGCAACATTGAAAAATATTGCAACATACTTTTCTAATGTCTCATACCATCATTTTGAAGGACCATGACCGAGCTATTCTTACATACATGGAGTTTATTTTTAGCTTGGAAGCTGTCACCAGACATGATTAAACTTCTCCTCCTGTACTTTTGGCCTCATTTTGTGTACACATCATGTCAACAAGCAGTTTAACAAAACTAAGACAAGAACAGCAGCCATGTATCGTTTGATATCTCATGAAGCATATATCTTGCAGGACAGGTAAACAGTATGTTTTGTATGTCATTAGCCAGCTGTTTAGGTATGCCAAGGGCAAGTTGAAACTGCAGAAAGGAGCATCAAAGATGTAGTCTGGATGAGTTTCAGTAGTGGCTGTATCAGCATATGGATCAGGAAAGAAATGATGACAATAACAGGGAGGGGAGAGAGAGGGAGGGGAGAAGGACGTAAAGTACTAAGTGGAAGGAAACTTCTACAATCTACCATGATGTCAAAACTGAACAATGTGTGACATTATTACCCTTTTCTAGAATTGAACTTTTTGGCCTCTTTGTTTCTACCTCTTCATCATATAAAGCTTAACCCCCCAAAAAACACCCCCATCTTCCCTAACTCTTATTTTCATTTATTTTCCTAATAAAACCCTTTGCCAACCCACTTCTGTATTTTTTTTTTCTCTTTTCTAATGTTTTGTCCAGTTGTCTTGGATGACACCTGCAGCTTCAAAGACCTTTCTTTTTGCTTAATCGGTGGTTACGTTATCTTCATTTTTTCATTTAGGGACCAATTGGCATTCCTGGATCAAGGGGTCTTATCGGCCACCCAGTAAGTTTGATCATCGGAGCTCTGGATGATGACCCATCCCCCCATCTCTTACCTCTCTTTGATAGTACTAACTGTAGACAAAAGTATCCGACTTGTGATTTCTAGCCTAAAATTTTGAAAACCACGAGTTCATTTTACGTCGTTAGTTTGAATGCTACATCTAAGATGGCTTATAGTTGTATAGGAATTGTAACTGGTAGAAGTAATATCATGTCATAGAATCCCTTTACACTTTTAGAACTTACCCAAATGCCATCCTGCCCGCCCTTCTCTTCTTTAGTATGAATCCCCAAAGTTCGTGGTGAAAAACGTGGTAATTTGGCATGGTTGGTATCTATGCGGAATGCCTTCAGACGTTCGCCGACACCCCAAACCAGCCATGCATGAAGGTAGATAGACTGAACGCAACTAAATATTTTGCCTTTGCCTCTCGATGTCTGTAGCAGCGTTAATTGATTTCACAGATCCTCCCTACCTGTGTAGTATCTATGTGCTATACTAGTACATGTTTAGACACCCAAAATAATACTAGAGCTGGGAGATGTGTAGTCTAATGTTTTAGCTCTTCATCATCCTGTCTCTCACCATCCCAGTGCTCCTCTTATTTGCCTTCGAGGAGTCCTTTATAATTTTTCCTCTTCTCATGCTATCGTTCTTTGCTAACTTGAACTTTTCTTCTTTACTGTAACATGCCTCGTATATTATCTTTTTTTCTTTTTTTGCTGTGAATACATCTTCAAAATTTAATGCTGCAAATTTCATTTGCAACCCTGAATTCAGTGCAATTTATCATCACTTGGCAGAGCTACACTTTGACTCCTATGGATAAGAATGGTAGCCTTATGGGACATCAAGGCAAAGGCCTGTTCTTGCTAACATGGTCTTACTGCCCTGTCCAAAAGACCTAATTCTTGTTGTGACACAACAAGCATGAGCTTGATAGAGGCTTCAGGTGGTGGGTCAGGACAACTGAGGGTGCCAGAAAGAAAAATTTTAAGGCTTTCAAATTATATATGCTTATCAAGGGGCCATAAATGATGCTTTGAGACTAAATGTATCACTTGGAGCGCTACTTACCAGACCTACTTATCAGGTGGCCTGAATGGTGCCCTGAAAACTGAGAGGGATGCTAAACAGAAACTTAGGAGGACGGCATACATATCCAGATAAGTGACTGAGAAGTGTGCATCATCGTAATCGGATGAGGTAAAACCTCCGTAAAAGAATCTTTGCTTTGGACATTGATTAGGCAGCATCATGGATTCTAAAAAACGTGACCATTAATTTTATGTTATCGCAAAATGTTGCCTGTAAAATCTGCTTGAAATGTTGAAAACTGCTTGAAATGTCCAAGTTTCCTTCTAGGAAATGACCATGCTAGTAAACATAGTTGTGATGTGGAGTCACTGTTTTAAAAAAAAAAAATAAAATCTGCATTTCAGTTACCACAGTTCATACCATCACATTGCACTTATCAAGCAAAACAAAAGTCCTGCATTTATTTAAAGTAATGCAATTTATTGTCAAATGTAAAAAAAAAAGAAAACATTGTTGGATTATTTTGATTTTGGTTGGATGAATTTGCAGATTCATGAAACCACAAGCTAGCTGCTTCTGTGCCATAATTCACTGGCGATGACTTCCAACATGGAACCATTCATAAGCTGGTCTTTCTGCACTGTACATTCCTTTTTAAAAACATTTCCTTCTTTCGTGTTTCACAAAATAATCACTGCAGTATATTCTGCTGTTCTTCTGTTGTCTTTCGAGTTTTCTTTGAGACAAACTTCTTGTTGTCTGCTGGAATTTATGGCAAAAGTCAGCATGGTATCTGACAAGCTGAGATTTTATCTCTTTGTTTGTGTTTGTCGGAGAGACGGCAGGCGTTCTTCTTTCTGTCCTTTGCACTGTTCTCGGTTATATTCGCTGGCAGAGTTAATGAATTTGCAGCATGATAACAGAGGCATTGAGCCGTCATTATTGCACGATTCACCTGGGCATAAAAAAAGGCTGACTTTATCAGATTAAGTTTGCAGTTTTTCAAAGCTTCATGGACTGAATGAACTGTGTCAGTCTGGTCAAGACTGCTAAGTGGCTGATCAAATAGTAACTATGTTTTGGGGAAGGGAAGAGAGAAAAAAAAAAGACTCTTTTTTATTTATTTAATTTAATGGTGGAAAATCAGCATTTTACATTCCAAAGAAGTTGAGACTTGTCTCTTTTCATTCATGTTTGTGTGAAAGGCAGTCTGACCTCGAAGTTGCTTTCTGCTCGAAACTTCTCAGGACATCTTCGAAGTTATGATTTGTATGACAACCTGGTACAAACAAAGTGACAACCGGACCTCAGAGTTCAGGCAAAATAAACACCGAAGAGCCTGGAGAGCTTCCCTGTTTGTGAAGAATTAAATAATTTGTGTAACAAAAATATATATGAGAGAAAGAAGTGTACATCAATCCTTTCTTCTGGAGAAACAAAGCACGTAAGAATTACGTCCAGTTTCACGTGAAGTTTGGAAAACATCATCAGTTCCTAGGAATACATTTGTGGTTGTTGTCATGATCATAACTCCTGGAAGTCGGAGATATCGAAAGTTCAAGAATTTAAATAATCCAGACTAATGTCTTCTGCATCTGTCAAGGCATGTGCACCCATGTTCAGACCTTGATCTTTTGCCTTTGTCCTCTGTGGGAGAGATTTTAACCAAAGACTTCAACAAACGTTTGTTTTTTTTTTTAGGCATGTTAAAATTGTTACTTGCACAGGCTGATTTCATAAATTTATCGGTGCATGATTTAGTGGGAAGGGTGATGATTGTTGGTGCATGACATAATGGAAGGGAGGGGGGTGATTGTTGGTACATGGGGTAGTGGAGGGAGTGATTGATAGTGCATGGGGGTGATGGAGGGAGGTGCATTTTCATGCATGGAATGATGGCGGGATGTGCTAGTTGGTGTATGGGATAGTGGATAGAGATGATTTTTGATGCATGGGGGAACGGGATGTATTTCAGAATTGTATTGCAAGAAGTAACTAGGCAAGATACATAACACAAAATGTATGTTGCAAGGAGATGCGATAGTGATTTACGATACCATAGACTGTTATGGTACATTGTCACTTTGTCAACTTGGATGTGGTAGGGCCTTTGTTTCCCTGTCCCTTTCACACCAAAAATAGAACAATGACATTATTGTCTGGTGTAACCCTTGTTGTAATGTGTCCAACTGGCTCTCTCTCCCCCCACTAGTCCTGTGACTTGTATCCCTTTGTTGTGATACATGTGATATTACATTGTCTAAAAATAAAATATATTACATAATTTGGGTCAGGTGGAAGTTGTCAGGAAAACAGAATTGGCATCAGGCAATTCCTGTGTATCAAAGCTATTGAATTGTTTATTGTGTAAACTTCTATGGATTTGACCTACTGTAGGTGCTTTATTTGCATATAATGTAACTCTCAAAATTCCCCGCAAAATAATACCAACAGAGAGGACACCACTGCACAAATCTTTCATAGTGACTGAACACATCGTTGGTGGAATTGCACATGATGCAAAAAAATGGTTAAAAAAATGGAAACACACTGGTGTAGAATTGACATAAGTTTCAAAGCAGATCAGTGAGATGTGTTTTGACAAAATTATGGTATCAGTGTCTAACAGAAATTTAGAAACATGTTATGTGCTTTAGGTGGACAGATTTTTGCACAGTTTTGTAGTTCTTAGTTGATAGTCACTTTTGGTTGATGTACACGCCCCTCTCCCCCCATTGAGATTCTTTCACAGATGGTATTGTATATTCTCTGATAGTGTTTAATTCAACGTCAACATTCTGTTTGTTTTATTTATTTATTTTTTGTTCAGTGATTGTATCGTGATTCCATCAAGTCCCAGAGTCTTTGTTTTAAATACAAATAATCAAACCTGAGGTTAAATGGAGTGAAAAATTAGCTCCACAGTGATGTTGTCTTTTACAATTTGGTGTTTGTCCTGCAGACCATCAGAGCGAAGGTAGTTTAACGGTGTTTCTCCCACCTGCTTGTTTACAGAAGCACATGAGATGAATGAAAAAATTGCCATCCAGTTGTCTGTTGGATTTGTTGTTCTAGGCCCAATTGGGGGAAGTCAAAGGACATCTTACACCAGATTAGCTTCTGCCAGTGGATTGAAGATGCGTTTGCCGAAGGACACATTCCAATAGTCAAAAAGCCATTCTACTATTCTGGGAAAGGGTCTTTCCATAGCATGCAACTCAAAAAACAAAATGTTCAGGCATAGCTCATTTCAGCACCATTATTCACAATGTCAACATATTTTGACAGGACAGTTATTATGCACAAACATATTTTTATTTGTTTGTTATTTTTGTCACCAAGTTATGTAGAATGCTGAAAGTTGAAAAGTAGAAAAGTGAAAAAAAGAAGCGTATTCATCATTTTCAACTTTGCAAATACCATTCCAGTGCACGCTTTGTCGGTTTGCACCGCCCCCATCTTGTCATACCAATCAATTCATAATCTGCTTGATGTGTGATGCTCAGATCATTGGCAAGAGGGAGGAGGGGGTGGGGGGGCATTCAAGGGTGAGAGGAGAGAAACTTTTCACCATAGGACATCCTCCACTGCTACATTTCCTCGTTGAAAGCCTTCACACATTTTCTTCCTAAGGTCCAGGTTTGTAGGTGTAGCTGCCATCTCAGGTAGAGGGTCTTGTTGTAACATGTAGTATGTCCACATATCTCCCTGGTGTCTCATAAATAGTCCAAGACACCACATGCTGGCATGGTTGATCATCATAGATGAATAAATGTGATGACCAAGCTCTGTGTTTGCCTTTCCTCAGGGAGACCCTGGGCAAAAAGGAGCTCTTGGAGAGATGGGTTTGCAGGGACCACCAGGGACCATAGGCCCACCTGGTCCCAAGGGAGATCGAGGAAGACAGGGATGGATCGGTGACCCAGGCCCTCCCGGAGACCGTGGTCCAAAGGTGAGTTGATGCAAATACCACAAAGCTGAAAGTGGTGACGGAAGAAGGTGCCCATGAAGTAAACTATTGGGGTGTTTGCCTCATCAGCATGCAGTTTCAGACGTTAAACTTTATTTGACCTGCAAAGGTTGATACCTAGAGCTCATATATATGTAAAGTCTGTGCAACTCTCTTGTACATGAACTATGTTTGAGACAATCACCAGTGTTACGAAAGTCGTTTGAATCGGGTGAATTTCTTCAAAAGACATCTTAAATAAAAGGATGATTGGTAATTACAGACAGGTGAATGCAGACAACAAATTTGGTGTCTTTGTTACTTGCAGAACAAGAATTCTGATTTCTATGTCAGAAATATGTCATTTTCTCCCCCCTCTTCTTTAAGTGATTGCGTGTGTAGGCAAAAAGAAAAGAACATTGAAATTTCATGTCCAAAAGTTTTTTAAGGCTTTTAATTGCACCACTCAGACAATCTTGGAAAAGAAACAGGTTTCAAGTGGTTGATTCTGCCATATGATTTCAAGTTCTTCTAACATAGGGACAAAAAGTGAAAAATGCGATAATGTAGTGGTTGACAGTTTTCATTCAAATTGATCCTGTGCTTCTTTGAACAAACCAATGGGAAGTATACTAGTGTTGAATATTCAGCTAGTCAAAACAACTCAGGATCACTGATGCTGCAATGATGTGATTCCTTCCACCAAATACTACAATTCCAGACACTGAAAAAATAGAGATGACTTGAGTGTTATGTTTTTGATACACCAGTGAGACCTGTACTGTTGCATATTCGTCATGTAGGCGCTCATAGTAAGAACCATTTATTTTCAAATACGATTTATGTTTTTCACTGTTTTTATGCCAATCCTGTTGCTTGTTAAAGTAGTTATTGTCGTTTTCGTTCATTGAAAGATGAAGTTCGTCCATTTACGATATCGTGTGTACATCTCAAAGTAAAGAGAAAGTTAAGATCAAACACAATCTTAATATCCTTCTGGTTTTTCAGTACACACGCAATCACTTTAGATACCATATTGATGATTGTTTTGAGGCATGTAAACTTGACTTTGTTAAAATGTAACATTAATGAATGTTTGTCATTAGAGTTCATCCTAAAGGCTATTTAAGTAGTTGTAGTGTATCTTTTGTGTTTGACTGAAGAAATGTATTTTTCATCTTCCTTTCATTGTCATCTGCAGGGTTCTGCTGGAAATCCAGGTGTTCAAGGAGTCAAAGTATGTTGTTTACAATTTCAGTTGCTATCAAATATCTAATTCTAGAACTAATAAAAAAAAACCTTATTTAGCAATTACAAACAAGAATCTGTAAATTATCACCACAGTGATTTTCAGGGAGAAGAGAATGGGGGTGGGGAGAGTGCAAATGCAGACTGACACTGATGAAATACCTGCTGGAGGAGTCATAACTTGTAGCCTTTGATGAAAGTTTGCAAACTTTTTCAGTTATTTAAAATTAATCAAAATTTTATCGGTAATATTGACCTGAAATTGTCAAAAATAAGGAAGATGAAAGACTAAAAGAGAGTGATGTGGGAGTTTTGACGAAAAAAGACAACCAGATGAAAGGGCTGGGGGGAAGGAAAGATTTGCATTATGTACAGCATAAAGTATTAGAATAAAAAATGTGGCACAAAAAGTAGGTCAGTGTGAAGGTACAGTTTTATCTGCAGTGGATAGAGTTAAGTCTATTTCAAATATTTTGATTTGTTTTTGGCGTTGCTTCGTTCACCTTTGTCCCCCTTTTTAATCGTCTTTCCTAGTTATCTTCCTGAGGGTGATTTTGTGTCAGTAACCATGGTGACTTCTTTGAAGATACCCGTAGACCTCAGATGCCACGCTGACAAATGAGCTTGTATTGTAGAGTACATGAATTCATTTCAAATCTGATATTACACTAGTTAAAAATCCCCCTGTAGTATTATTGAGACCTTCTGTAACTAGTAGTATGTTAGATTTGAAATGAATTCATGTAATTTACTCCAGTAGCTCCTTTAATTTTTTCCTCCTTTGTCAAGTGGCATCTGAGGTCATGGTGTCAAAAAAGAAAAGAAAAAAAAACAGTAGGCCTACCAAAGTGTGAAGAAAGTCAACTGCTGGAGAGACATATCATCTTTATCCATTGCTTTCCTCTTTCTTCTTGTAAAGAGGGATAAATTTTCTCATCAAAGTGTAAGAAAATTCAGCCATGAATATGCATGTTATAAGTTAAAATGCTGCAATCATACATTGCTTAAAATATTTCTAAAAGCTTGAAGCCAAAAAAGAGCTCCTTTCCCATCCTCTGCACTCCTTCATTCCACCCTCCCCCCATGCATCGTGTGACAGGACCTCTTTTCACCACAGTTTCCCTCCATGCTTGAGCTTCTCCCAGTTAACATCAGCTCCTCTGACAGTTACACTGACAGACATCCTTTACGAAACAAAATCGAAAACCCTCCTCGGATGGTGTCTGTGTTTTCTTGATGATGGCAAGGGTTTAGTTTGGCTACATTGCATTTTACTGCTGGCTTGATTGGCAGATTCTCTCCCAGTTGATAAGATCTGTGTCACCAGCTTAGACTTCTGACATCATGTCAGCTATGGTGATTGGAATTCAATTGAAGCCTAAACCAGGCATCCAAGACACTGACTGCTGATAACATACAGGCAGGGCAGGTTTCGTTTGACCTTTAAAATGTGGAAACTAGTTTCTTCCAGGTTGGCACTAAAGAAGTATTGATCAGTGCTAACTCCTTATTGTCAGGTGTTCCAGAATGTGCTAGAGATAATTTATCAAGTTGAGGTTTTTATGACTATTGCGGAAATTTAGTGTTCGAGCAAAGATGAAGATAATCTGATTCTTTTTACCTACTTGTATTAGTTCCAATAGAACTTTTTCCAAACTTCCCAATTTCACAAAAAAATAGTGAGAGCCATTAATAGGTGGATGGCCATTATTAAAATGTTGATGTTCACCAGTGAAAACAGGCTTTAGTATCCTGTTTACAAGGGCAACCACTGTGATTGCACTTTCGGCAGTATGGTTATGACACTGCCAAGGTTATATTTTAACCAGAAATAAGATAATCGCTGTGTACCTATTGAGGCGCAACATTTAAAAAAAAAATAAATAAAAAAACTTCCACACACACTTTGTGACAGATTAACATAAATTAAGTGCGCTTTGGAATTGGAAAAGAAAAAAAAAACAGAAGAGGAGAAAGTCACTGTGCTATTGAAAGTATAACCTTGAAAAACAGTCGTGCATCACAGTTTTCACTGTTGTCATTTCGAATTCCAAACGTTACCTAACCATACCGAAGTGATCAAGTCCCCGTAACTTAAAGTATTGGAGGGTAGCGTTTACGTCAGTGGACAGTGACAACATTTGCCTAATTTACCAACCCAGACTGTTAAATGTACCCTATTTGAACTTCTTTTGTTTCCCGACTGACAACCACAGGGTGTTCGAGGACTACCTGGTTTACGTGGACCCACTGGAGAACAGGTGACCTCA
Source organism: Stichopus horrens (assembly GCA_009801055.1). Taxonomy (NCBI): domain Eukaryota; kingdom Metazoa; phylum Echinodermata; class Holothuroidea; order Aspidochirotida; family Stichopodidae; genus Stichopus; species Stichopus horrens. Next base: position 7,380 of record VJOZ01005932.1, on the reverse strand, counting down.
TATTAAGTTTTAAAACAGCTCTAATTTTCTTGTGCAGAAGTTTTTTTATTTTTCTTTTCCCTTTCTTCATGAACTTGGTTTGCTGGCTGTTTCATAAACCTTGCAATAAGACATATATTTGGGTGTTCACTGTAAAAGCAAAACCTAGTTTGAAGTTGTTATATCCTGTGGTTGATACAACTCTAAACATACCCAGAGAGAAGAGGGAGCCCTTCTATGCTTATCTTGCAAAACATGGGTGGTTAACCTAACAAAAGTGGAAAGCTTTTGGTTTAAAAATTTAAATATTTCGCCAGTGATGTTGTTGATTTGTCATGTAAGGTCAGTGTAATAACCAGAACAAAGAACAGCAAAGGTAGTTTCAAGGTCATGGTAGGCCCAGTTTACTGCACATTCGACCATTTACCATGAGGCTTGCTGCTTGTACTTTTTGGCTAAAACCAAGCTCTGCTAGTATGAACTGGATGTAAATAGGCCATGGAAAATCTAGTATGTCTTAGAATTTGATGTTTGCATTTTACAAGCTGTGATTGCCAGTACAGAATAAAAAAAAAATTACCGTGAAATTTCTGAAATCAGAAAAGGGAATCTGTGTTTAAATATTTTTTATCTCACAAAAGCATATATCTGTTTCAACTATTGTGATCAGCCAGCAAGCTAGTTAGCTCTCTGTAATACTCTCTGATGCTATGTGTCTGTCTTTGTCTATCATGCTGTCTGTCTTTTATACTATCTGTCTGTCTGCCTGCCTATTTGTCATGCTATCTGTAATGCTATGTATCATGTCTGTCCACACTTATTTAAGAACTCTCAAGACTCATTCTTAGACCAATATTACTAAACCTCAGATCCAATAAACTTTGGATGTAAGACAGATGTGCTCAAGGAGGTCTAGGTCAAAGGTCAGTAAGGGGTCATTGTAGGTCAGTATGTAAAAAACTTGAACTGCGTGAACTTTGCATGGTGTTGAAAGTTGGTTACAATGTACCTTGGGTAACCCTGCCTTTGGGATGTACAAGGATGTGTGATCCAAGGTCATTTAAGATCTTTTGAAATCAGAAGGTCGAATAACCTAAAAATTAGGTTTTTAGCCATTGTCTGCTTGTCAGATAGTTGGAAAAAGTCACTACCTCATCGTCAGGTGCGTACAGAATGATCAAGTTGCAAGAATTATCAGGTTATCTGGAAACAATACTTTGTGGGTGCCATGGGTGGAGGTTGACGGTTAAATTGGCATTAAGTTCGTGGCAAAGTACGTTAAAAACTATTTCACCAATTGGAGGTTCCATGAAGTTGAAACTCGGTGGGTATGTGCATTACCATAAAGTTTTTCTAGATTTGTCAATGATGATGTCGAAAGGTCAAACAACCTGTAAAGGGATTTAAGCCATTGTCTGCTTGTCAGTCAGCTTCAAAAGGTCATTACACTGATGTGTAGGGAATGACATTTATTTGAAGTAGTGTTTTGTGGGTTGCATGGGTGGAAGTCAAAGGTAAAATTAGAACTTTGATGGAACTAAATCACCATCTACTCCAAAACTGCCAGTTTTGATCAAGTTGAAATGTGGTCAGTATGTGCCACACCACAGAGTCTTGTGAATTTAGGATGATAATATCACAGGCCTAAGGTCAGAGGAGAAAGTGCTAAAACATTAGAGCTGCTTGTGTGTGTATGTGTGTGATGAGCAAGAATTTTGTCTGTCTGACTGAAATTGGGCTATTCACAATTGTACTATTGCTCCTAAATCGTCAGTCATTCACAAATTTTGAGATAAATTGGATACAGTAGTTGTTGGATGTGGGAATTCTTTTACCACTAGAAAGTGAAGGTCAGAGATCATTGAAGTAATTGTCTTCATTGTGTTAAAAAACATTAAAATGTTTCTCCCTATCAGTGTTACACAGTATCTCATACATTCAGAATACTGGGCCACTGAGCTACTGCACCATTGGTGCTATAGTTTTAGTCACAAACTGCAAGTAAATTTGTATGTACCTTTGGAATGTCATGGAATTAATTATGGAGTGAAGAAGCGTAGGAACTTGATATTACTGTAATGTGCACTACACGACAGTGATATTCGTGCCAATCATGAAAAGATACCCAAGGTATCAGCTTTAATTAAAATGTCTCGAAGAAAGTTCAAGATGAACTTTGTATTTTTCTCTCTCCATGTGTCTAATGTCTTCGGATAGCTTTGAAATGTAATGCAATCTGTCTCTTTAGAATGTTAAAATTCTAGATGGTTGTATCTTTGGTAAAGGTGTAAGGATATCTGGCTTAGTCTGGCAAAAGTGATCCAGACACATACTCATATGTCACTGTCACCCAGCAGGTTCCTTTTACATTTCAACTTCACCTTCAGACGTGCTGAATGCGAGCAAAGTCAGCAAACGCATGAAATCTTTTGAAGCTGCCCTCATCTCTTAATTTATTGGCCAATAGAATCCTGCTTTACCTCCTTCTAATTTGCGAATTTCAAACTCAGCATGAGATCGTAGGTATACTTTACATTCCCCGCACTTATGGATGGAAGAATCTCTTGAATTGCTACTCTTTTCTTGCCCGTTTCAAAACTGGTGATCCAGTGACATAAAACTTTTGTGATAAATTCAAACACAATTTTCCAACCCACCTTCCTCAGAGAAAAAAAAAAATGTTACTTGATAAGTTCAGAGGGTAAAACAGTTACAGAGTTGCGTATTGTGTTACATGAAGAAATTTTATGTCCTTGAACTCTTGTTAATGTTCGAGACATCGTCGTTTTTTGTTATTTTCAGGGTATACAAGGATGGATAGGTGATCCAGGACAAACTGGTGCAAAGGTAATGATGCCTTAAAGCCGAATGAGATCTTTGGTAGAAAAAAAAAAATATGATAGAAGAAGGAAAAAGTAACTTTTCATCGTTTGATCTTCCTTCACTCTTTTCCATTTTGTCACCATCCCAGAAAATACATCTACACCCATGGGTCTTTTAAGGAGAAACTTCGCCGGTTAAGTCCGAACCTACGAGAATGATTTAGTTTCTTTGACTAATGTCTTTTACTTATGGGATTTTTTGCCAATAACCACAAGGAAGCCCTTTATGCAAGATATTTCTTTCTGAAATTTTCTAATCTTTCCTTTATTTTCGGACAAAAAAGACTGAGGTACGGTAGTTAATATAGCTTTTGACAAGTGCAACAAGTGTAACCAGTCCTTTGCTGCACTTACAAAAATGCAGAAATAACAGCACATCCTTCTTTAAAAGAGGGGGATTGTGATGACCTAAAAGCTGGGCAACCTTGTGCAGTCTGTCATCAAGTAAACCTCAGACATGCTGCTAACCTAGCTGTAAAAATTAATCTAGTAGATATTGACTTACACTTCTCCTGGTTAATTTAGCAATTCCCTCAGTTATTGCCAGAAATCAATTTTAGTTTAAATTTTGTGTGCTGTAATTGTGTGTCATATAGGAAAAACTTCAAAGTGTTTTCTCTCAATTGAAGGTATTGTATTATGATTTGCCCTTTCCCTTATTTGTCTGGCCAGTATTGAAATTTCAACTCTTGTTATGATTCCATTACCAGGATCCACTAAATGGTTTGATTGGAAAAAGACCACGCTGGAAGTTAAAAAATTATTGTAACTCTTTTGTACCTGCAAGCTATATATCACAAAGTTATCTGCTGTGTCCCTCTTTAAACCCTTACCAGTATAATTGAGAGTCAGATATCATACATGTGCAACCAGGATTGTGGAAACATTAACATTTTAACTTGGAAGTTTCAATATGGTTGTTCAGTGTATACATGGCACTTGTGCTATGGATACAGTATAGGATGCATTTGAATATTTGAGCCTGCTGCTGTCAAAACGATGCTGTTTACTCTACTTATGTCTCTTGTATGACTATCAATCCATGCCAAGTTTGTTTGTTGCATTGCAGAGAAACTGGCCAAATATTTTTCCGGCCTTTCTCAACATCGAAGTCATGGTAAAAACAAATACAGTGTCTCACATTTTTTTTTCCATCTCTCACAGAAAGTTAAGCAATGGAAGACTGTGGGATGTCCAAGTTTCGCCGTTTTAGAAACAGGGTAAATTAATAAATTTCCCCCAAAAAACTTCGAAATAGTTTGTCTTTGTTTCTGAAATGCAGTTTGAATTTGCAAATTTGTTGAAGTTTTGAAGTTTCCTGGATTAACAGTGCCCAGATTTAGGCTTTGTGGTCAAGAAATGATAGGAGACAACAGTGGAAGACGAGTGCAAACGGCAACTTGAAGATTGGTTTAAATTAAAGGGAAATAAGGCATTTGTTTCACAGAAAACAGTCATATTTTTAAAACCAATGTTTGTGGATGCAAAATGCCAGATTATTTAAAATAAGGAAAGACAGTAGTCTTTTTTTCAAGAAATAAATTTTTCACAGATAGAAACTCAGTTATTTGTTGCTCAACACTAATTTGTTCACCCAAACTTTTCAAAATTCAAATGATGCATCTTCAGTTTCTCATCACATACAAAATGTTTTAAGGAGATGAAGCTTTGGCAGACGTTTATTGATGATACTGAATGGTTTAATAATGACTATTTAAAGCTACAGCATTTCTTTAGTACGTCATGTTGGTGTATTCTAAATGCCCTGTTTCCCTTTAAGTTGAACAGAGGAGAGTGAAATTTTAGGTTTGTGTCATCTCACACCTACCCAAATTGCACAGAAGGCAGCTAGTGCAGTAGTACACGTACACCTCCTGTCAACAAGATTGCAGTGCTTCAATGGCAGTCATCTCATTTGACTGGAGGAAAAAGTATAAAATGTATGAAACTTATCTGGACTGAAATTTTGAGGAAAGTGATAGCTGACATATGATGGCCTCAGGGATGAAAGTTGTCAAAACAAAGTGTTTTTCACACAGAAAAAAATCAAAGATGACTTCCTGACAAATTGAAATGGAATTACATGAAGAAAAAAAAAAGAGGGACATATCTCAGCCTAGCATTGGAGGTTGAGAGGTATTAACTGTGAAGCCACAGGGCTATTGGGTGAACAGGGGGATACAGTACCTATGAATGCTGCTACAGCAAAGAACGGTTGGATACAGTACAGTGTAGAAGTCTGGCCTGAGTTGTTACACTTGAAACTGTTCAAGTGAAAGAGCAGCAGGGAGTGGGGCGTATATGTCAAGGTTGACCTGACTTGAAGGGTCTACATGAATTGTAAAGTGAAAAAAGAAAATGGCAGGGGTGGGTTGTTGGTCATACACTTATGAAAGAACTAAGAGGATGTAGACAGGTCTCTGGATGCTGCAGATGCAAATTAAAAGTATGTCTAGCCACAAATAGAGCTTTGATATGTTAAACAGTGAATAAATCTGACCATTGTAGTGAAACTTCCATTCAATTTGGATGTGTGATTCTCGAGATATGAGAAGTTGAAGTTGC
>VJOZ01005915.1:0-11480 GCA_009801055.1 Stichopus horrens | reverse complement strand
TGCTCTGCATCTTTCAAATTTGATGTCGATCTAAGAGTACTGTAACTTAGATCCAGTTGAGGATTTTGCTTTCCGGGGGGTAAAAATATAGCTCTGGGTGAGCAATACAGCCTTCAAAGGGACATAGATGTGATAAGCCTTATTGCAATTTGCAGAACCTCTTCTTTAGGGCTTTAAACGAAAGATTCACAGCTGTTTGTGCTAAGTTGTAAAATGAATAGGATATTGCTGTATATTGCAATAATCAACATCTTCAATTCATGCCATTAATTGAAATGGCTTTTTTGATATTTATGAATCCAGGCATATCATTTTACAGTATGTGTATTTCAAGTCCAAGAACCGTAGTGCCCTTGGGCTGCAAAATACGTCTTCTCTTACAGATTGTATGTAACACTGTTGATGGTTGGTCACATAAGTGCTATGGAAGTGGTTCCATGTTGGTGCATTTTTGTCATTTTTGGGGTTTAATGTCTGAAATGGGCCATTATATAAAAGGGTGAAATATGTTTCTTTCTGTACAGACTTTGAAATGAAGTTGATCATCATAATTAAAATAATTATGTTGATATGATATTTCTTTACTTTCTTTATTGTTTCTTTTGTGTAGATTTCCTCCTTAGTTACCTGTAGTCAAATCAGAAAATGTTCCTGACACAGCTGGCTACTTCTCTATTTTTAGTTGTGCTTTCAAGAGTTGCACATGGGCAGAGTATGGTAGATTTGTATCGTCCTCTTTTTGAGGCACAAAAAGGACCACTCCATGAACCTTACTCGGAAAACATAAGTCAACTCTGTGTGGAAGAGTTCAAGAACATAAGCAACGTCAAGGGAGCATTGTACGGTGAGATAATTTCAGAATTCTTCCTTCCTTCGTCTTACCTCCAACCCCTTGTTGAAACTATTTTGGATAGTGGTACTGTAATTAGAAAGGAGAAAATCAAATATCATCTGATAATGAAAATAACTAAATAGTGGCTGGGTGTTTTGTTTTCTATTTACTTATCAGTAACTATTGTCTTGTGCCTGTGTTTTGGATTGGTAGAATCACACCGAATACTGCCTTACTTTGTGCTACCTATCTGAAATAAACTCATTCCACTTGGATAAGAGAATATTAAGGTTACCGGTGTGGTTTAAGATCACCTTTTACAGATACAATGATTTTGAAATGGTATGATTCTTCAGAGTATTAAGTACATTTGCCATAATATAAGGATAGTCTTCAGCAATGTATGTCAATATCTAGGTTAAATTAAATTGGTTAAAAGTACCTCAGAGAACACTTCAAAAGACAAAGTATTCAGATTTTTTCAATTTATTAAATGTTAATAAAATATTGATCGCAAAAACATTGTTATGCTCTCTGTCACATTTATTGAAGTTCCTTAAAATTTTAAGATGAAATTGTCTGTCAATAACTCAATAGGAACATTTGTCATGCGTAGGCGACTCTTAGTATGAAATCCATTTCATATACAGCTAGTTGCGCACAGTAAGGAAAACATCTTAGCAGATGACATGTACATGCGAAAAACCACCAGTACTTGCATACAATAAGCGAGTTCGGAGATAGGCAGCGCGTTTTGTGACGTCACCGGTACAAAGGTTATCTGTACATGGATCTGGTGTTTACAGTGAGTCACACACCGGGTACTAGTTACGCTATGCTTTCCTATGGTGCAAATGTGTACTTTAGTACGTAGAACTTCTTCATCTTCATCATATGTAATGTAACGCTACTTATAGTTATAGGCCTACTTCGAATTAGTTTGCTTTCTCGTACGGTGTTGCTTTTGATAGTTGTTATGGAGGATGAAAACCTATGTGTAGATGAAATAAGACTCTGGAATGTTAAAACCCTAAAGGATTTTCTCAGGAAACGGGGGCTTAAAACAGCCCGTCGAAAGGACGAGTTAGTCGCTCTTGTATTCGCAGCTATGAGGTTACCGCAACTTTGCCCTACCACACTGATCAGACATACACCTTAGAGCGAGAAAATTAAGAAGTACGAGAGTCTTTTGGTGGTACCGAGTGGAAAATTGCCTGATCCCCAAGAGTTGGAAGCCACCTGGAAAAGTGAATCTGAATCTGTTTCTATGTGGTCACCTACAGTACGTGGCATTTGATATTGGAACTTACCTTGCAAGCACAGACAATATTCCCCTGAGAACTCTGTTAATGAGTGACTATAAGGAAGGGAAAGCTTACTCTTATTTTGCTTCAGGTTGGTTAAAAGAAATACAGTACCATGGTATCACCCAAGACAGTCCTTACTGTTTCTTAACAGTAAGGACGTACATGCACGACGTACATACGCGATGCAGTAACCTTGCGTCGTGCATGTATGTTCGTAGATTAGAATACTGTAAAGTGTGAAAGAGATGCTTCCGGAAGCTATTTTATGTACACCTGACCTGTACTAAAAGGTCATCATCAAGTAATGCACATGCATAATGCCTATCTCTGAACTCGCTTATTCCAAGAATAACTTCAGAAAGATGTACGTCAATTTTGTTGCATTGTGGATTTGTTATGACAGTAACATAGTGGAGTGATGTTAAAGAGTAAGTACATTTTTGTGCTAATGTTTTGACTTTCTCTACAAGCAATGAAGTAATCTAAAGCAGAACATATTTATAAATAATGATCATGGGTAATATTAGGCTGCAGAGTCCCACGATATGTGGTTTGACATTCTGCAAGCTGTTGTACCATGTCATAGTCAAACTTTGACATGCACATCCAGTGACGGCAACGTTAAAGGTTAGGCTAACGTTAGGTAACGTTAGTTAGATGCAGGTATTTTTGAACAGTTTTGGTTTTTCTCGCAAAGAAAAACATGTACACTTGTGGTTTGAAAGTGAAGGTTTCAGTGTAGCCTAAGTGAAACAGCCTTTTTTTGCATTTCACTACTTTAGAAGTAATATTGTGGGTAGGCAAGTTTTTAGGTCCCATGGACTTGTTCTGAATCATGGTTGCACTTTGCCATACTCATAGGCCAGGTCTAAGGCTACAGCTAGTTACAGCATTGTTAGGCTAGTGGCATTTGATTAAATAACATTAGTCTTTCAACCTGCATGTGTTTTAGGACAGTTAGGTCTTACTTGCAATTAACAGTAACTCTAATTGTGATTGAAGGTGGTAGCACTTGGAAATATCGCACAGACAGTGAGGGTGACATTAGGTAGTGGTAACATTGGGCTAGTAATGTTAGTTAATACAAGTGTTTTCGGACAGTTTCGTCACAGCAGGATGTGCTGTTTGAAGGAAAGTAAATAGCCTGTATCGTTTATTCTCTCTTATTCTCTTTCATTCGATACCAATCTGGAAAACAACATCTATGCTATGTTTCTTTCAGGAGAAATTTCATCCATTAGATTGTTAATTACAGCAGAAAGAAGGGTGTTTTTTTCGGGTAAAAACTTGGAGGAACAAGACCCTGTAGTAAATGTGCGGCACTTCTGTGCAAAGACTCCCAGAAGGAAAACGCATTGCATCAGGAATTTACTGTAGGCTTTATTTGGACAAATAGACCACGGTGCAGTAGTTTGTACAGCTTTTTATCACTGTTCAAAATATAGCCAGTCTTTTTGTGCACTTTTGACATTACAGGAATAACAGCACATCCTGCTTTAACTTACAAAGAACAAATTGCTGGAGATGGCAGAGAAGCCTATTAGCCTTGATATCTTATTTTGCATTCACTACTCTGATCAGAAACAGTGTGGATCAGTCAAAGTTTTATTGCAGATAGCCTAAAATGTATTGCCAAGTCAAAATGAAGAATATAAATTGATCAAGCAAAATTTGTTCAAAAGGATGGGGCACTTTTGAGAGCTCCCCTAACCATAAGGTCCAGTAGGTACAGTACAGGGGGAGGCAGGATGACTGGGATCCACAATTCAGCTGAATACATTGGTGGATAGATGAAATGTAGATCTATGTGCAAAGAGCCTAAAGGAGGATTTTGTTTTTCATACTCACCACTGTCACTTCCTGCTGTTGTATTTTCTTTGTTATTAAGATGCACCAACTCTCAGCTGTACATAAAACTTTGATCAGTTAAGTGCATATCACCACAAGAGGTCAGTACACCAAGTGCCAATGATTCAAAAACTGAAACAACTCTCCTTTCCAGTTCTTGGTGCCATTGCAATGAGAAAATGCAGAGCAAAGCTGAAGAGAAGGCAGCATGAAGAGAGAGTCATAGGCCAAACAGTGTGCTCAAAAGCACAGAAGAGAAAGAGAAAAGAATCGCATTAGGATTGCAAAGAAGCAAGATGCAGATTGTACAGAGAAAGGAAGGGAAGTACTCTAGCTGGGTTAACACCAGTTAACGTACACAAATGGAAAGCTGAAAATCTTGAGAGAAAATTGTCATTTGTTGAATTCACCAAGATCAGGAGGGATCTGTTGGTGAAAACACAAGGATCCAGGACTCTTGTACGATGTTTGTGTGAATACTGCACAAACTAAAAGCACTCTACACCATCTCTGCCAAGGACCATTTATCTTTGGTTGGATTTAAAGATAAGTATGATGTAGTTAATGACACCCTTTGCTCTCATGATGAACAAAAGTATGCAAAGATGCACTGCATCAACCATAGGTGTTAGGAATGTGACATCCACATGTTGACAAAGTTCAGCCTTTGGTAGATGCATAGGGGAACAATGTGGTGGGTTGGTATGCCTGGGAGTACAAGGAGTCTCTGCCAACAAAGGGCAAGAAGAGGATTCTGGTTGAGAGGATAGGGACAATACATCAGTTACTGGCTGACTTCATTCGGGAACTACAGCCATACGCATCGCATCTGTTCTATGCACATTGGCAACATGACCAATGTAAAAATAGCACAAACAAAAACCCACAAAACAGTGTTATCTTGGGGATGGATGTCTCTGAAAACTTTGCCTGTTTTTATCAGGACGAGATACAGCCTACCCATTGGGCCAAGAATGTAGTGACTGTTCATCCAATAGTTGCCATGTAGTGATGCTCACAACACGATTGCCCAGTAAAAGAATTCTTAGACTTTGTGACAGCAGATGACAACCTACATGATGCCAATGCAGTTCAGGAGTTTGTAGCACAAGCCATAGGATATCTCAAAGAACATTGCGGGCTAGATATACAAAGAACTATCCAGTGTACAGATGGTGCAGTTTCCCAGTGAAAGTCAAAGACCCCATTTTTTGACATTACGTATGGCATGATGGATTTAGTTCAACTGTGGAGTGTCACTTTTTTTGGTTCTAGACCCGTCAAGGGACAGTGTGATGGAGAGTTGCGTGTAGTGAAGTCAGCAGCATCAAGAGCCATCTATAATGGTCAGTATGTAATTTCAGATGTCAAATCATTCTATGACTGTTGTCAAACACAACTATTGAAACCACTGCACTGCTCAGGGGAGAGGATTTGTGACATCACAACCTTTACAAGGACATTTTTCTTAGTGGAAAACATAGTCCATGCAAGACCAAAGAGGGAATGGAGTACCGTAACTGGTACAAGGCTTCTGTACTCAGTGAAAGGAGGACATCTGTGTCAAGGTAAACTACATGTCAGATGGTTGACATGTTTCTGCCCTCAGTGCCCTGGTTGTGAGGATCTTGAGGGTCAAACTAGTAGCCATAACTGTGGATATGTCTCACTATCCAAGGTAAAAGTTTCCTCTAAAGTTATACAAATTACATACTTCTTGTCATAAGTGGTATACATTTATTTTTTTCCCATCCTGAATTTTCAAACAGGTAATCTCCTAAGACTGAATTGATTCCCATCCCCCTGCATTTTTTTTTTATAAATAATTGTTGCCTGTGAATGAAATTAATGTTTACAGTACACATATACCTTTAACTTTTTTATGCAGATAGTACACAGGAAGCAGTTGGTACACAGTCTCAGGAGACAGATGGGGCATTGTCAAACCAGAGTCACCACAAAGAACACCAATGACAACTGTGACAGGTATTTTGGAGTTAATGCTTCTGGTCTCTTCCAAAAAGGAAAGCTTTGCTCAGTAGTTTTCATGGAGTATATAATTTTATGTTATGTGTGAAGAAAATATTTCATATTGCATTTGATTTTTATATGCAGATCACATACACCGAGACAACTACTTATGAGACTTCATCAAACCAGCCGTCAGTTTGAGAAACACCACTTCCTTTGTTGACAGGTATGTCTGCAACTGAGTTCATGTCTCCCATTCCCACGTTTGAATGTGGATTGATGCCCATCAATTAAAAAAATGTTTATAGGTATGTCTACGAATTAAATTAGTGTTTACATGTTTGCCTTTAACTTTTTTAAGTAGATGGCACACAGGGAGTAGCTGGTACACAGTATCAGGAAAGGGATGAGGCATTGTCAAACCAGGAGTCTCTAAAAGGAACACCAATGCCATCTGTGACTCCAAACCAGCAGTCAGTTAGAGAAACACCACCTCTGTCACTGACAGGTACATTAGGGTTATTGTTTTGAATCTTGACATAGTTTTATTAATCATAGGTTTAGCCTTGAAAATAAATTGTTGCATGAATTGTTGCATCATATCATGGTGATTTGCAATTCTCTGCATTCTAGTTTTCATGTCTGTCTGCCATGCCACTTGCAGTAATTAAATAAGTTCTGTCATTCATTCAGACATTAAGAATGTGATCAAAGGTCACTCATAAAGCTGAGGCGACAGAATATTCAAATTGAGGGGTAGCATTAGCAGGGGGATACCCCACTGGAGAGACAATGTAAGTACAAAACATGGGCTATATGCTGTAGTCTGCATAGTAACTGCAAGGAAATATGCCCCCCCTGGATATCCCAGTTTCTCTGTCAGGGAAATCATGGTATCCCCTCTGCTGTGATAAATTTGCTCCATCCTTGACTTACTATCCTCAAAACATTACACTTACAAGGACAATATTTTTCCGATGTTTATCCATCTGTACTTATATTCACTAGTTCAAAAGGAGCATTAGTTGAATAAAATACTGTTTGTTCATTCAAGTATTTTCATGTTTCATATAACATATAAACCTTCTCTGCCATGGAAATGAGGTGATTGGCTTCTTGTTCAGTTCAACGTACTTGGCTATCCAGGAGTTGTCACCCAAACTGCTGGTGCAGAGACAGAAGTTGACTGCGTGGTACAAAGTGGAAGATACTGGAGGTGGCTCTGTCGTTGTGATCTTATTTGGCGTACTCAAGGTAATGGTGTTCAGCCCATTCTGGCAACTCACACTAGAGGACTTCTGCAATTTTGTGACCTAGGAAAAGGTTAAATTTAATGTTGACTTGTTGAACGTGATCATTGATGTTATTTTCTGTTGTGAATTGTGAATTTTAACTTTACAAATTCCATCAAGATGAAGAATCAACCGACGTTTACACTGGGTGAAAGTGCTCCTCCAAGACGTTCCTGAATTTACAAATTGGATTACATTTATTGTGTTGCAACTAACAGAGTATTGATTTGAACATTTCCTCTCAATTTTTTAGACTTACAAAGTTCTGCTACTTCTAACTGAAAGCTAAAAGTCAACCATATGTTCATATTCATGAAGTTCCTGTGTTGTTCATGTCAATGTTCGTCCGATATGTATGTCAATGTTCACCCGTTCTGCACCCCTGTGCTTGTGTAATGATCCGTTAATTGTTAAACTAATATCCTAAAATTACAAATAATAGTATGCAATTGCCTTAGCTTGTTTGTAACTGTAAACTATGATTGCACAGCATTTGAAGAGTAAACTTTACTACAGGGAAAGGCATTGCGTCTTCTGTTGTACAAACTGTTATCAGTTGCATCCATTTATTGTAAAAATTAGTACTTAAATTGTAATGAGTCAAACCCCATAGGTATGTTTTGAAAAGCACTGAATGCAACCTGTCATTTGGAGTTACGCAACTTTAAACCAAACTTAACTGGCTGAAGTGGGAGGAATATCAAGTATGAGTATAAACATGTATGTCAATGTTCGACCGTTATACCTTCAATCAAAATTGAATGGTGAACTTTCCTAGCTTAGAATCAACCGACAGTTGTTCACTTCTGCAAAACAATGATTGATTTACATTTAATAAGCTCCATTTAGTACATCAACATGTTGGTTTTTAAGACAGTGTTAATTACTTTTTCAAAATTTCATTTATTGCATCTTGCAAAAACGTGTGTGCTAACATCTCATTCAGCTTGAAAAAAATAAAGGGATAACTCAAAAAATTGTTTGTACCTTTTTGGGGATTACAATTGTTAAATAAACATGAAGTGTTCAGATGTATATGCTTTTTCACAATGTAATTTCTTCTGTCATGTGTATGTCAATGTTCAACCGTTATGACTGATATTTGCCACATAGATGTGTATTTTTCTCTTATATAAGCTGTAAGTTATCTCGTAAGTGTTATAATTCAAAACTTGAACACCTTAGCTTACCTGATTCAAGTCAGTTCTAATTTTGGAGAAGATCTGATTCAAATGTGTTGGCTTACTGCGTAAAGGCCCATATACAAACGGACCTAACGTTAGGGCTAACGTTAGTCCGTAACGTTAGAGCCCCTGTGGAGGTCTAAGGGGCGAAGCCTCAGACGTGCCTGGGTTTTAATGTCTCACATGTGCCTGGAAGAGTGTTTAAGGGGGTAAATTTCTTAGTAATGTTCTTGTGTACACATTCAGGGAATCCTGTTCGTATTTTCCGGTTTGAGCACAAAACTCATTGATAAGCACACTGGATACAAATTGTTTGCAAACAACCCGTTTAACCTAAAAAGGCAGAGATCAACTTATAGGCTAATTCCCACAGTTTTTGGAGTGCAAACAATGACGAATGAGTAAGCAGCGTGGAAATTTTTCATTTAAAAAGAATTCCATGGCAAAAACCACTTTTAAGCTGAGCATCGAGACACTTTCTAATTGTTTAAAAAACCCAATGCATGTCACTGCCATGAACCAGTTTTACCTGTTTATTCCTTCAATTTTTTGCTGCTGTGATTCTCTGCTGTCAGTTACTTTGTTACATGGAGTTTTATGCCCCAGTTTACGACCTATTGGTTCAAGTTGGGCTTTTTTTTCAGTTGTTGCTCACTGGCTTGCCTACCCTACTCCATTGCTTATGCTGACCACCGTAAGCAGTAGGTTCTATTTTTAAAGTCTTTGGTATGACCCGGCCAGGACTCGAACTCCGGACCTGCGGACTGTAAGGCAGATGCTCTAACCACTAGGCGGTTGCTAAAAATAATCCTGTCACAATATTTAAAGCACACAGAGTGCGCAAAAATTTTGATGGTTTGCCAAGCATTTGCTAAAATTCTGATAGTTTAAGAAACATTTGTGAACAAACTGAAGCAGAGATTGAATGGTTTCTCACAAAAATAAAGAATAAAATGTACTTTCCAGCATTAACGTATCTGTAGACTGTAATATACTCACAAGCTGGAAAGTGGGCTATCACACAATGAAAAAAAAAACCTACTTTCCTTTCCCAGTTCTATCTTGCTATATCTCCATTGTTAAAGGTTTCCGAAATATGAATAAGATGCTATGTATGAATGGCTGTAAACCAGGTCTTTGGTTCAACAAAAGCCTTACCCGTATTTCATGGGAAATTTAATTATAGTACGTGTGTAGGTCTACCATAAGTGCTTTAATTCCCTTATATATATGCAAAGGGCAAACATTGGATGTTGGGAATATCATTGGTGTATATTTTTACCTTCATTAGGGTTTCTGGCAAGGGTGAAGGGGGGATTTGTCCCCCTTCCCAGAAGGTGGGTGAAACCTCCCCTAACATTTCCCTACAAATATAGAAAAATTGTAAATATTTTGATTTCTTACTTAGCGAAAAGAAACTTGTGTAACAATGTTTGAACGTTCATAAATAAATGGCCTTTAAAACCGTTTAAATGGCACCAGAAAGTAGCCTTGAAGCAAGCGTTTCTCCCCTGAACCAACTTGCAACATTGGCGTAAGAAAAAAATATTAACCTGTTTCTTACGTCTAACATGATTACAGTACCAACAATCTTGTGTATGATATTGGTTGCTTCTTCATCTTGAAAGTTGTATGATTCCAAGTAAAACAAAAAAACAGTCTCTTCCAAAGAGCAGATGTGCAGGGCTGTACGGATCTCAGAACCAAACATGTAGTCCTGCTGTCAGTGTAAGTACAGTTTCACTGCATGGCCTAATTGTTAGTGAAAATATTAAAAAATATTTAGGAAGCAGTTGAGTATTATATAATTAAGACTGTTGGTTTGTAACATTTTCGGATTAGTTGCATTCTGTTGTTTGAGCTTTTGTTTTGGGTGAGCAAATGTTTTGGATGTAAGTTAAAACTCCACTGCAGGCAATTTGCACTTTGCAATTGATAGAAATGTTTACTGTGCATCCTTTGGATGTTTATTTTTTTTGTGATACAGGCTGCAATTGAAGTTCAAAACTAATAGAGTGCCAGCGTTTCAATATATGAGCCACACAGTTGTCATGATGAATTAGATTTACGAATCTCTAGTATGTTTGAAGAAAACTGTGAAGCGAACATTGGACGACTGTGCTGCAAACTGTATGCAGTAATTGCAAGGATAATAGGGGTAGGGAGACTAAAGCTTAACTGGAGTAGCTTCATTTTTATATAAAGATGCACTTCCAGTATAAAGTTGGAAAGCTTTATCTTGCATGAAACCCCCTCATTGTGAGGATGGTTCTTCTTTAAACCCAGTGACTTGCAAAATGTTTGAACTTCTGCAACAAAAGCGTGTTTCAAGACAGAGCTGACTCTACAGTACAAGAGTTCTTCCTTTTGGGCAGTGCAGGAGACGTACATGGATGGCATGCACTGCTCATACAGTAGCTGCCTATGATGTCTACTCCATAAGATATTGTCATCTTACTACAAATAGTTTGATGTGTGCAGTATGCATGTTTGTAACATATATACTGTACAACATACATACTGTATAAAAGACACATTATTGTGACTTGCACATTTGTAGTATTTCTACTTTTACTGTAATACAATCATCAGTGATAGGTTGTCAATTTAAGTTTAATGGCATGATTGTTGTTTTTTCTAAAGCATTGTTTCTGTTGCATGTATAAAACACACTTGAGAATATTCTGCCTTGTCAANNGTCAATCTCAGAGATTACAGTGCCAGAGAAAAGGAGGAAGAGAGGAAGCTGCTGCCGTTTTTTTTTTTTAAGATGCCATCGAGATGAGGACCCACCATGGTTGGCTGTAAAGAAAGTCAGCCAAGATATCGTTAACTTTTTATGACACACAAAATCTTATATGTAAACCCATACTGACTGGTCTGCTATTTTAAATTATATCGAGTTTTGAAACCTTAGTGTTTCACATAAACACATTTTCACTGCACGTCTGTCACAAAAAAATTGTTTTTTTTTTTCATTCTGGAAGGAAGGAAAAACATTCTTCTCTTAAGTTATTGAAGATTAACAATTATGAGTCTAGTGGTA
>VJOZ01005899.1:0-25520 GCA_009801055.1 Stichopus horrens | reverse complement strand
GTGTGAAGCAGGAGACGAGGTGGGAGGGGTGGGGGGGATTGAGATCTTGAATTCAAAATGGCAAAACACAAGGGTACATTGCTTTCACGTTGTGCATTGTACACCAGCTCTGGTGTTTTGTGCTTAGCATGTGCAATGACTTTCACTTTTTCAGCAAAATAGCAAAACTGTAGCCATGTGTCTTTCTAGTTTAGACTGATGTTGGGATAACAACATCTTGATTTTACCATAACTCCCAGTTAAGTGGTTAATCCATATAAAGATGGTGCCAGTTTCATGAATGGTTGGTAAAGGACAAATCTCTGTGAAAGCAGTGGTGTCTAGGAAGGTGAGGAGGGGGTGACTAGAAATTTGGGGCTAGGTGACAGAGCTCTTAAGAGAATTAATCTTGTTCACTACACACCATTGGGGAATTTTTGATTCAGGACGGTAGAGCAACTGGTTCGGAGAGTAAGAAAGCACGCACACACAGTGTTGTGCCCTGACATTTAAGCTGTTTCGTTTTTTAAGA
Source organism: Stichopus horrens (assembly GCA_009801055.1). NCBI lineage: Eukaryota > Metazoa > Echinodermata > Holothuroidea > Aspidochirotida > Stichopodidae > Stichopus > Stichopus horrens. The sequence continues at coordinate 25,009 of VJOZ01005899.1, read as the reverse complement.
CAACAGCGCATTGGAATGTCATCAACAATGATGCATGCATTCATTTACAAAGTTGCAAAGCTTTGTTATCTTCCCCACAAATCTCTATGCTGTAGTAATGGCAAATCTACATGAACGAGGGGAATGACCATGGAAACCCATGTACCGTCCTTGTTTCTAGACCTGACGTTCAATCAGGCAATGTCTGTTCTGAAAATCGACGGGACGGTGGGATGCTGGCTTTACTTTGCTCATCCGTAGTCTGCTCATTTTGTCTACCATCCAAAAACAAAGAAGTCCTTATTTTTCTGTTCACACCAAATTACTGAAAAAGTAAAAAATGTACTGCATGTAACTCTGAGGTCATGTTCCTGGAATGCTACCACAACATGAAAAATGTAATGATCATGTAGATCAATGACGGAAACTTAGATGCTTCAATGGGTTTGACTGGCAGCATTTTTTTCTCAACCATTGAAGTCACATTACACATGATCTAGATGGAAACTGGAGATATTCAGCTTTCCTGGAGAGTTCAACATGACGAGCCAGATGGCCTCTTCCTGAGGACAAGTTTCTGGTTCAACAAACACTCGTTCACCATTTTATTTTTACCGCTACTTCAAAAGCGAAGGCAACCAGGTCTTTCATGATTAAACTAACAGAGGGCTTCACAGACGCGCTGTCAGCTGGTGAACTAATGACTAGAGCATGAACAGACTTGTGCAGTAATGCAAGTTTTGGATGTATTTCCATGAGAGAGGTGGAAGACGACCTGACAGTTCGTTCAACTCCATTAATGAAATATTTCCAACTAGTTCTATTTTCCTCACGCTCTTCCCAGTACTCAAATTAGTCTACAGCTAAACCATCTCACTCTGGCTTTATCAAACCCTCTCTTGATCCCATCCTCTACTCTTTAAGCTGCTAGCTGCATCACTCTCTCCCCAAAACACCCTTTCCTCATGCCATTCTCTCCTTGTACTTCCTTCTTCCTGATATCACAATCTCCTAACAACATCCTCTTATCACACTCACCTCTTCCCCATTTCATCCTATTCCCAGTAACATGCTCTTTTTACAACACCGCCTCATGACATCACTCTCTCCACATGACACACTTGGTTGATGCCACCCTCTATTGAACTGCACCATCTCCTAACTGCACCCTCCCCTGACTGCACCTGTTCCTAATTCTTACAACACCCTCTGGTACTGCCACCTTTTCCTCACTCCAGCCTTTTCTTGCACAGCCTCTTGTAACCCCTTCCATGAAATATCTCCTTCTACACCACACTTAATTCTCTCAATATCCTATCCCCTCACAATCCCTTCCCTTCGTGTCATTTCAACACATAGACAAAAATCAGAAATAACTTAAACACAAAACCTAAAGAGGCTGCTAGCAAAACCCAATGAGAAAATAACATATGGCATGTACCTTGTGGGCAGTGCAGTAGAAAGATCTTAATACTCCATCAACTGGAATGTAAACTCATCTTAAAAATGCAGACAACAGTTTCTTCATTTTTTTTTTTTTTTTCATCTTATTATGATTTGATGGAGTAGCAGAGCCAAGGGAGCAGGGAAAGGAGGAAATGCAGGGCGGTGCACTTGGAGGTGTTAGGAGGTGCAGTAAAGAGTAGCAGTGAGCAAATAAACTTTTCTAACCTTTTAAAGGGGAGCAATCTAAATTTCTGTGATTCCCACTACCCCTCTTCCCCTCTAAGACACCAGCAAAGTATGCAGAGTATTAAAAGTTATGAAAAACAAGTCAACATATTCACTCCTTCGATGACTTGTACCATTTCCGTCAGCATCAGAATGTTGTGTCAATTAAAGGCAATCAAAAAGAAAAAAAAAAACAAGAAAACCAAAGTCCCCAAACTAGTCCTTATGGAGGCAGGCTGACAGTCTAGAAATTTAAATTATTTTTGAAGCCATTTTCTTAATCTAAACACCACTATATTGTAGCTACAGACAAGTCTCCTGTCTTCAAAATGGAGACACAATGCTCTGATAAACTACACATGAAAGGCAAATTTAATCAATAATTTGTAGAATACAGTTTGTCAAATGCAAGTCATTTTTGGGGGGTTTCTTTGATACAGCTGAAATATCATGTAAGTTTACTGCCACTTCACACAATGGACCCAAACACTGGCAAGCTGAGGAAAGTCACAATAAAAGCCCTCTCTCCCCCCAAAAAAAAAACATTCAGAACACCACACAGTGTTTAAAAGAAAGAACATGTTTTTGGAACAAAATGAAGTCAACAAACTAAAATAGGTTTGGTACTAGTGAGAAGACTTTAAATACTTTAAGTGCATTCTTTTTTTTTATGACCCATACACAAACATTCTGATCAAAATTGAGTAAAAACAAAAAAGTGGCCCAAAGGAAAAAATCTGAAGATACAAAAAGGACGGCTTTCAAATTCAAAGTTTTTCTGAAGGGTGGGTCAATCTGTTGAGGGGAATATCATTTTACAATTATCTTTTTCGTTAATCAGCTGAGGAATCTGGAGTTGAAAGTTCTACCTTTGAAGTCAATGTCATCTCACTTATCTGTGCAGGATATGTCTACATGTTTGCTGCTCTTAAGAAAAAAGACTTGCACAAAATACTACGTAAAGTACATCTGATAAATACCAATCCTACTTTAATGAAACTATGTGAGTTCAAGACATTGTAATGCACTCATTGATGAACTTATCTGACAGCTCAGTGACACCAAACAAAGACGAAAAAAGAAAAGAAAATAGTGTTTGTCAAACCATACCATCGTCATCATTCTACTTTAAAGAAGGTACTTCAAATCAGCAGGTTAGTTGGCACAAAAATGGGAACCCATTATTCCCTCTGCCAAATGGTTAAGCAGTGGTTGGCTCTGCATGATAACCAAAATGTGCCTGTTTCTCTGTTTTTATTCTCCCTTGTTTTCATTCTTTTTCCACGGTTAGCATCAATTGCAAAGAGGGTTACGCAGGCTGAGCAAGCAATCGCAATGAAAATATTTTTTCCTACAGAGCGAGAACTTTTTCCTGCCCAATTTTATAGACCCTTGTGAGAGAAGGCCTAACACTGATGATACCGGTGACGCAGTTACGTGCAATGAGTAGTAAAATCAGTTTAGCGTAATAGTCCATGCTTACCTCATCTTTCTCCCTGCCTCCTGTCCCCTCCCCCCAACCCTTTATATGACCTTTCTGGTCCTTAATGGGCACTTAAAAGAAACACAAAACTACTTACGTCGGGAACTTAAAAATACGATGTGCTTGTTATAGTTGATGTTAGAGAAGCATTGCAATGCATAGAGTAACATACAAATGGCTCATTTTTTTCTCAGGACATGGGCTCGATCAGAATTAAGGAGGAGTTAAAATGGAACAAAACTACTTGAAATATATATATATTTTTAAAAACTTTCAAATCTGCTTCAACATAGATTCCCTAGAGGGTAAATGAGATTGGAATAAAATGGGAGCAGTCATCCCAAACAGAGTTTCTGTGATGAATTGTATTGGTAGAGTGATGGGGGGAGTTAAGAAAAGTGGGAACTGTGATTTCAACCCTCCTGCCTCTAGATTCAAGTACAATATTTCGAGTGCACCACCTGTGGTTCTTTTGAATCAAACTGACCAAGTTGTCGATGGCAACAAAGGGTGGAGGAAGGGGGGAATGACAGGGCTGATCCTGGTCTTGTTCTATTGCATGTAACATCTAGTCTCTTTTCACAATGTATGACAAACACTTGTATAGTTGATGAGGATGATAATAAAGAGACGGGAAAGGGGAACATCAAAATGAACGTACATGTTCTGATGATCACACACATTGCCACAAAACGAGGAATTTTAGGAAGTGAATATAGTTTGCGATGGAACGAACGACTATTCATTTGAATCAACGCCTTCTGTACAAAATTGTAAGAGAAAAGTTGACTCCAATTTACCTTCAATAACTGTGAGTGCAATCATGGTTAAAGAAAGAAATGATTAATAAAAAACAGATTGGAATCAAATACCTCTGTGATTGACAAAATTAAATAAAAATAAATAAAAAATAGACGTTGTCTTTTCCTCTGCCATAATATTTTGCCAGAAAAAAAGCCTCTTATAATGACGTATCTTTCTCACACCCAATATGTGTACCTGTGAGGTTATTAAATGAAATTACTGTTAAGAATGAGGTAGGGGGGTGAGTAGTGAGTGAGGTGATAAAAGCTGGAGAACCGTCCAAAAATGTAACTGTTGGTGAAAAGCTGGGTGGCAAGAAAAAAGAAAAAAATGCAAAAAACATGCAACAATTTCAAGTAAAAAGTAGTTGACCACAAACCTGCATTTCACCAGTATTGCCAACGGCCACTAAGGTACTCTCATCCTGTGTCTAATGTGGGGGGAGGGATGTGGGAAAGGACCAAAAGTTGGTAGGAGACGGGAGAAGGGGATTAAATGGTTGGTAGGGCAGGGTAAGGTTTGTGCATCGATGGAAAATACAGAGTGCACGAGACGAGTGTCAGAAATGTATGGGAGAAAGGATTTGACGGAGTGGTGAGAGAAGGAAGGGGGGTCGAGTAAAAGAAAAAAGATAGAGAACGAAAAATCAAGAAATCATAATAATGATAATTGTTAAACATCGGAAGGGCTTACATCGGTTTCAAGATTGTGGATATCGACAGAACGAAAAAAGAAGCGACTATTAAAGAAGAGATAGCTTTTAAAGAGAAAAACAATATGATAAGAATGACATAAACTGAACAAACATAAACAATTGATGACGGAAACAAACTTTGTTACGGCAGTAAAGACATAAATGAATATATTTATAAAATATATATATATGTGTGTGTTTCACACTTACAAGCATCATGCTGTCTGACCGACAGGATCGTGAACTCAACATGAGGATAGATGTTTTGACGATCTTATAAATCAGATCTGCCACAGCTTGTTGTTTTATTTATTTTATTTTTTGGGGGGACGACATTCCAACGGAAAATAGGAAACAGCGGCAGGCGAACCAAATTTGAACACTGGGTTTATAGATGATTATATATAAATATACATCAAGACAAAGAGGTAAACTGTTAACGTGGCAACATATAAACTTGGAATGGTGAATGAAACACCTAACCAATGATGTTTTTCGTCTTCTGTGATGAATACCATTCCAACAAAAATGTTAATTGATGAAATAACACACATTTTCCTTGTACCTCACTTGCAGAGAGGTGACCTATATAGTTCAACTTCTCTTTTGACATTACCAGTCTGAGGTTCTTTTTCAGCCATGATATACATGATCCTGTTTCACAGCAGGAATTTGATTGTTTACTAAACTGGTACTAAAGACACATTGAGCTAGATCACTATTGCATAGTAAAGTCAAGAAAAGATAGAAATTGCAAGACTTTTGTCTTTTTTTTTGTCTTTACAAAATTCCATAAATTTCAGAAAAGGTTTGAATAAGAGCAAGATGAGATAATGCTTTGTGCATTACTCCTAGCAAATACACACATTTGAGATAAGTTTCAAAATTTTACAGATTTAAAAGATAGAAAAAAATTCAAAGCAAGTTTCATGAAATGATAGCAAAGCTGTGTTAATGGTGATGACACCCATTGATGTTTGCATTGCGTGACAAAATTCTTTGGCAGGAAGCCTCAAAATATGGACGCAGTTTCTATCTATGGTCTTGCTACTGTTTTCTCTCCTTTTGTCATGATTAAGTTCTAGTTTATGCAGTGATCTCTTAAATACTATGTCACACTGCCACCGAATGTAAAAGACAAAATGCACCAATGAAGGCCCTGAGTGACGTTTAAAAAAAAAAGAGAAAAAAAACACAAAACAAAAATCGAAAATGATCTTCTAGAAATGTCAGTTGACCATAGCGGGTGATAAAGTTAAACCCAGCAAATGTAAGAATTAGTGACACCATTTCTCCGGAATGAGTATTATGCAACCCAGTACAGCCGCAACCGAGTACAATAGCCACCTAGTGCTGCAGTGACCTAGTACTGCAGTGCATGGCCTTGTAAGTCTTCTGAAACTAATGGAGTTAGGAGAGCGGGCAAGGGTAATAAGTTGGGTGCAAATGAGATACCGTGAGTCGCTTCAACTGTCTTAATGCCAACAGTATGTTTGATTTGTAGTTACCGACACATAGGCAAAAGACTACAACATGACTCCCTGGAAGTATCATAAAGAAAACAAGAATGACTCTTAACTGCTTTGGAGTTGTTTATTTTAAAGTCATGACCTGATGTGGAGTCAGAATTGAAATCAACACTTTAAATACAGTCAGTGAAGGAAATTTCTTGCTAGAGTGATCTCAAACTTTGTGCCTTGGAATTTTGAACAAGTAGACAGAACTAGGGCAACATCATTGCGATCTGTTTGTAGATGTTCAAAGGTGGAATGAGAGTTGAAAATTTTCCAGTGAAAGTCCAATTCCGTGGAATATGTTACAGCCACTAAAAAAAACAAAAACATTATTTAAGGCCCATTTTTGCATACATGAATGTTTGCATCCATTCCCATTGGTCTGTCTGATTTCAAGCAACGGTCATCGTCTGCTCTGCTTTCCAGTGGAGATTCCAAATTTTTGTAGGGCCAACAAAAAATTTCAAGACAATTTTGATATCAAATATCTGGAAGACAAGCACATAGTTCTCTTTCAGATTTTGTGATAGGTGATCTTTTTCCCCTACTTTCTCTTCCCTGAACCATCGACGAAGAACAAAGGTCGAGGACCAGACAACTGCCAGTACGACTCACATTCCAGCTTTAAAGTTTTTCAAGTATTTGATATTTAAATCTACACATAACCAACAGTCTCTTTGTAAGGTTTAAAAATTTACCAAACATTTGGTTATTCACAAATTTTCATCATGATAGATCTGCATGTACTTGTTTCTCTGCTCATTTTGAATCCTCTTGCAAGACTAGCGGTTTTTCTTTTCTTTTCTTTTTTCCCAGGTAAGAAGGGGGTCCTCATAGAGATGTTTAGACTGATTCAAAGTTATTCCACGATCCTCACAAGAAAAATCTGTGTCTGCTTTACTGCCAGCGATATTCCAGGGGCTGCATCTCAGATATATCCCCAAAGGTAAAAAAAAAATGAGTGTCTGAAACTCTTGCTAATGAGTTTCTGTTTCCCCAATGACATGTGAGGGCACCAAAGAGAATTGTTAGCCATTACTGGTTGCCCTTACTTGGGCATTATTTCTCACTGTGCTTACTTCAACTTGAGTTAAATCTGCTGATTTCAAGCTATAAAACACTCAGTTTGTTATAATTATCCTTTTGCATTCACAACATTTCCATTCTTCCAAAATAAGCACCTTCTAGAAGCAGAACTTCTTGGTCCCAAAAGATCAGTAATATTATCCTGTTTTTACTTCATCTTTGATGATTCACTGATAAGCTTATAATTTTTTTTAAATTGGAGAACATTTGAGGAAACATTTTTTGCTGATATTAACTGAACACCCATTGATGCAATTTTATAAAAGAGAGAATATTTGAGAAAATCGTCTTTTGATGATATTAACTGAACCTTGTTGATACGTTTTTGTTTTCTTTTTTTGTAAGACGAGGTTGCCATCGCAATTAGTTGGTTGAATGTGGTCAATATTGTCTTGATGATCCTCAGTAAAGGAATAAACCATGGGTACATATTCAAACACGATTGCAAATAAGGTCATCATAAAAGCCTCATCCTAACTTTGAGGCTCCATTGGCTTATTTTTATGTCAGTGACTTGGATAGCAAAGATCTCAGCTGGCACCATTCATAACTAGTGGAGATCCCGTGCATCTGTCTCATTTTAAGCAGATCTTTGAATCAAGTAACAAGTTAAAGAGGGTCCACAACAAACATCAAGTCTGTTTCACGTGTTGTTTGTACTGGTCGAACTATGTGTTGACATAATACCCACCCCAGAATGCTGTTGTCCAGGGGTATCTGTCTGGGGGGGTAAGTTATCTGGTCACAGGTCAGGCAGATTAATTTAATCCTCACAATTAGCTCCCAAATATAGGGCCTTCTACCAATGCCGCCCTCTTTATGACACCACCAATCTGCAACATACAATCTTTCCATCTCATAGTCTTGATTCACACCAAAACAAGAAGTTCACAGCAGTCAAAAGTTTATTTTAATATTTCACCCATCGCATGACTTCCGACATTTGCTTCGTTTTGTCTTCCCACAATAGCGACTTGTCGCCTTTCCTTCAAAGCTATCATCCATCAAAGGTGATGTTTTGCACCTTTGTCAAAAACACCACAGAGAACCAATCACATGGAAAATTCAGAAAAGTGAGTTCAACCAGTTACATTACTTTCAAACCTTTCCACAATACAGTAACAAAGTCATTCCACTGCTGAGAAACACACTTGCATAGACAACAGCTGTTAGTTACCTCCTGCACCGACAATAAAAGGAGGGAGGACAAAAGCAGGGAGAGTAAAACAAGCTTTCGGGGAAAATGAACTGCCATATTGTTTGTTTCCTGTTGCAGGTTCCCTCAAAATGAGTCATAACATCATCACTCTCACCAGATCATGATAGCTGACAAAGTGGACAGGAGAAAATTTCAACCAAACAAAAGTCACTTTTAAGGACAGCTGCCATACTTGAACTTTGGCTTGAAAGTGTAAGCCAAAATAAAGGAAGAAATAACTAAACGTAAACCTTGGTATCTGTTGAGTTTTAGAAAAATTTTTGGCCAAAATTTCTCATCGATTGCATTCAACACATGCACCCTTTCGTGGCTCATTCGAGGAAGTGTAGTCATGAGAAGTATGTGAGTCCTCTTCCTTTTACAAACAAAAGCTGCAATTGCTGAAATTTTGTCACCAACTGAACAGAATGAAAAAAAAAAAACAGAAAAACTGTTTCATGCATGTAAATGATACAAAAGCATGCAAATTTGTTGTGAAAACTTCACTTCTTTTGTATTAAAACATTTATATATGTTTCATTTTTTTTCACTTTTATTTAAAGATTTTTCTCTGAAGCTGTGCATTTCACTTTGATCTACTGTATTCCTTTTAGTTAGATTCTCCTGAGGGCATGGGGGGCTTGGTTTGCTGACACAAGGGGTCCGGGAAGAAGGCAGGGATGGAAACAGTGGAATGATACGTTACAAAAGTAGCATGAGGTTTGTGGAGGTGTAACCTGAAAGCAAAAGCATGTAAACGCTATGGCTGATTGGCGTGGTTATACAAATAGCAAATACAATAATTTGTAGCATGGGAGGTAACATTTTGATTGGGGCTGGAAAACTCACGTATGGAAGGACATGCACAATAGTATCAGAAATGGTATCACGTTTGTTTCTGATCTTCAGGAAAAAGTGAATAGTTATGAAAATTCACAAAGTTGCAGAGTAATGAATGGATTATATGTGCAATTGGAAAAACAAACGGACACTACCATCATTGCTGTACTTAAAATGCTGGAAAAGACTAATTTTGTCACAATATAGGTTTTCTACACAGAAGGCAGTAACAGTACTGTTTGTGTGTATACATTTAACAGACTATACAGGGTGTGGGTATATCACAAAACACAAAAAGAGAAAAATGTAAAAGAAATTATGTTAAATTGGTAATATCAGTGATGCAATTATCAAGCTAAATTCAGTTTTGAGTATGACATAATCGTGAAATTTCATCTTCAAAAGGGTTAAATGTGCGATAAATACTTCTCTTCTTTGTAAATAGTTTTTCTTTTTCGTATAAAAGCTGGATCACATAACATCATTCAGTTATCTCATTTTGAGATCCCCAGATGCTGCTAACTTGTTTAGATACAAAAACATTTACATCCTTGAATTCCTGATATAATTATTCATATTTGCATTCAGGGGGAGGTGTTTAAATAAGGCAACAGACCACCTAACATAGGTTTAAATATCCAAGCGTCAAGCAGTGTGCCTCTACGGGCTGGATGCTGATATTAATATCGATGTTGCAATTTAATTTCAAATGCAGTTATCTGGGCAAGGGAGGGGAGCGGTGAGATAAGACTACACCTGATGCAAAACAGCCTATAAAGCATCTTTAACGTCCTATACATTTTCATTCTTTGTTTACAGTGAAGCATGCCGATGAGATGAGGCTCGATGAGAAAACATGCTCCTTGAGAATGGAAAGGGTCAAAGTTCGACCTTGACGTGTAATGCCATGGGCATGCAGAGGAATGCATTTTTCGTTTGTACGTATGCAAACAAAATTGACCGTTTCGAAAGCATGAACAAAGAGAGAAAAAGACCCAAATAACATACAGCCACCACTGCAGGCACAGAGCTAGAGTCAGTTGATACAATTGACAAAGACTTTTCTATCTGTGAAGGAGAAAGTTAACATTAAAATAGGGAATGATTGATCATGCAAATAACAATAGATAGAGTGCTTTCTATCAGTGGTCACACAAGAACCTCACACAACCCACCCCCCTCCTATCCCATACCCTCATCAAGCCCAATCTCACTGATGGTTAAAAGTATTGATGTTTCTTTTCTCTTTTTTTTTTTGCATTTTAGTGCACCCATGGTGCCTGAGTAATTTGTCTCAAAGTAATGAGTATCTGCACTGAGTTAATCTCTAGCCCATGTCTCAAAAACTTCCCCTTATGACACACCCATCCGAACTACCCCCTCACTAATTCTGCATTTCCGACCCTTGTTCGTGATCACACCCTGGTCCAGCTTTAAATTTGCGAATGGTTTTACAGAGCTACAGAATGTTGTTTCTGATGAAAACTGAACTGTATTGTTTTCCATAACATGCAAAGTGAGATCTAACAGTACAATCACACTTAAGCCTTGCTCTCACATTAAACCTCACACGACTCCCCTTACCCATAGTTCTCCTCATTGGCTGTACAGAAATACAGTGATCTAGTATCCATGGAAAGAGGATCTTTCCTAAGCTAAAAAGACAACCACTAACCTTACAGTCTTACTATCACCTTCTCTGTTCCATTTTTAAGGTGATTTTTTAAAGCAGAATACAAAAGTAGGTTCTAAGAGATTTTAGGATCTATCAGATATTCTTGGTTGGTGCTCAAAGAATGTTCATGCGAAGACCACTGATAGAGGGCGCAATTTTGAAATTGCAAGAGTGACGACAATATAAAAGAGAACACAGCAACACACACACACACGAAATGAAATGTCACTAAAAGGAACATCGATACATCTAAAAAATTATTCTGATGATAACAGTAGAAATAACTTCTTTGTACCACAACTGAAATAAGGAACAATTTCGCATGCACTGTGCGAGACGAACATTTAGACTACTCCACAGCAATAACATGCATGTCATTCATGACTAATGGAGTGGTACATGATCACACACCCCCCTCCCCAAGGATCATCTCATCCATTCTCCCTCACATTTCCAATTTCACCATCCAGTACGATGAAAAATAGGCCATCCGTTGTTAAACAATAAATTGTCTCTGTTCAAAAGGGTGTTCAGCGGTTGACAAATTTATTGAGAAACTGAGAAATTACAATCAAATCAGAAAGGTCAACCATTATTTTCTCTCCGCACTTCTTTTTCCGGCTGGTTTGGTGTGTAGGTTACATTCTCTTAAGGCTGCATGGGTGTTACACTTTCCTCCCACACAGGGCTCTTGAAACAGTAGAATATTGTTACTTGTTTTCAACTTAATTCCTACTAAATGCACCCAGTTCATCTCTCCTGTTTCAAAGAGAAGGACAAACATTTCAAGTACTGCTTCCATCTCATTGGTTCTTGACATCAGCTGGCGAGTAGCTCTGGATATAAAACTATAACTAGCATGAATATCCACTAAAGTAAAGGCCATTTTACTTAACAATGAATCTGCCAAAAATCTACAGTCAATGTTCAGCTTGGTTGATAGAAAGCATTCTAGGGTTGGTCACCAATGGAGAATAAGTGGCCAGGGTGGTGAATTTCTCTTTTATGTAAGCAGTCAGGGTCTTGTTTAAGCATAGGATTGGGTGCAAGCTATTCTTGGCCAATCTACTCACGGAAAAGATCACAGTAAGCAACCAAATGTAGTCATGTGTCTCGCAATTACATAACTATGTGCATATATGAACATACACACAAAGATACAGACAGACACACAAACTGGCATACCTCAACAGACATACTGATAAACCTATTGTAATTCTATATCACAGAGTTAATTTAAATCACCACCACAAGCACACATACATACATATACACATACAGCAACACCAACACATTTGCAATATTGACCAAAATACCTAATTAGGACAAATCTGAACAACACAGGTTTACTGAAATATTCTTCATTGAATGACATCATAATCAGCCCAATATGATCTGCATATGTTTAATTCACTAAGTTAACACTAATATGTCAATTGTACATCTGTGTGTACAGGTCACACATTAGTCCTAAACATAAGTCAACTATAGTATCCCATTCTGCCTCAAAGATGGTTCCTATGACAACTCTTCCAGGAGCACACCTACCCACTCTTAGCAACGACTAATAAAACGCCATTTGAGCGATGCGTCCACCTTCCTTGCCATGTCTAAATTGAAAACAATCCACATTTCAATTGCATTGTTTTCTTAGTACAAAACAATCAGGCTTTGTGTCTGCCTCCACCGATACGACGCAACGAGCTGGTACAAACTGGCCTCACAGATTAACAGTCGTTGACGCACATTGCTAAAAGCAGCTTTTTTTTTTGTTTTTTTAATTACTTGCACAAAAATAAAAACTTGTGACCATATACCCTATCCACAAACCCTTCAAAGTTCAAAGAAAACACAAGATATTTAGTTGAAGGGCAGAAGAACCAACAGTTCAAACTTAGACGTTATGACGCTTGTTGCACAATCAATTATTTTCCTAAGGATTGATTTTTTTCCTTTTCATATTAGGTGAAAACAATTCTACTTTTGATGCATTTTTTCGTCAAGGATCTCATCTATGTTGTGAGGTTTCAACAATGGAATATAGAAGACCTTGTGTGTCTACTTCATTTTCAAAGGGACTGACTAGCAAACCTTCATCCTGAGGGTCGCTGTCAAGAAAAATAAATCTTGAAATAGATGGAGAGACAAATTTATGAAATGGCCAATGATAAGTCCCCATATTCATTGCAACCCACAATGCAGTAGTATTATTACCATGGCAACAGGCACAACAGATACACCAGAGATCTGAAAATAGGCAGGGTGATTTCTGATAAATGCAAAACACACTCTGAAGTGATTGGTCTTCAATGCCTCTTCCTGTACACTAAATTTTGCCTTTTATGCAAAAAACACAACAAAAATCTGTCAGGAGGTGGAACTCATGGTAAAAAAAAAGCAATATCCTCCTATTTGATTTTGCATTAGATAAACATCCTCTCTCTGTCTCTGATGGCCAAGATTTTTTCTGTTTCTTATCTAACTTAATCCATGAGTTTGAATCACAAAATATCTGCCCAGTCTGGTGGGAAACTGATTGTAATATTTGCAGTTGCAGGGACAATCTCTAGCCATGCCTCAAAAACCAAAACAAACAAATCGAAACAAAGTCAAGGCAAGGCAGGTCAAATAAGGCTGATTCTGTGATGAAGAACAAATTTCTTCTAATGCTTGGAATGGCCTTGTCTCTTCTAAGGTTTCATAAGACCAAACTTCTCCGAAGATGAAAACAAAAATACTAATAATTTATTTCACCTGCTGGATGCTATTTATCAGGCTGGACAGGATAAAACAACGCAACTGTGGACACGCCTGGCAACTGCCTGCATGATTTAAGTCTGCAGAACCATTGTACAGACTGGACTTCAAATATCAACTTTGCTGACTGACCAAACCAGTTAAGGATAACATCCCTGTGAAGGCGATGATCACCACCAGGCCAGGGTAAAAATCAAAATATCTCAAGGACAGAAGACTACACCAACGTTCATTGCTAAGTTACATACCTCGCTGTTGGATCGCATGGCAAACAGGTTTGCCATGATGGTGGAAAATCCAGGTGCTAAACAGCTTTGAGCGATGAAGCCAAGTTTCAGCTCTGCGATGCAAATTACATCGTCTCCTTCTCTCCAATTCCAACTTGGGATGTTCAGCAAATAGGCCTTGAGAGGTGGTCAAGAAAAACGTATTGGAAAAATTTTGTGTAACCGATTTTAAGAGCGCACAAACAATGTGAAAGGCACATTAATACACTGGTTTCCGTAGCACTGGTGGAAAGAAAACAAAACTTAACGACAAAGATTTTTAGGTCATGTAACCATATTATATGAATAAATTCTAAATATTATGCAATATGTTATGAAATATATATATGTATATAATGTAATATATAGAAACATAAATAAAATACCAAAAATACCCCCAAAAAATTGAGGCCTACTACAATCAAAGACTTTCAGAGGAGACAATGTAATTCCATCTGATCTGGTTTCGAAAAATATAGGTTCCTTTCAGTGACAGATTTTTGCTCCCACGGTAAATGTGTAAAACACACTCTTGATTTTCAGTTTTCATGTCACTTCATGAAAGCAGTAACCACGAATGATCCGAGGTAACAAGATTTTAAACCGTACCTCTGTTAGCATTAAACACTGTCGCCCCAACCTTTCACAGAACTGATACACATAAGCAAATCAGATTTGATGCAGGAAAAAGTTTCATTGGGTTACCCTTTTTCTCCTTCAGATGACCCCGAAGGATTTCGGCTTTGAGGAATCTTAAGTTTTTTACCTTGTTGTGGTATTGCATGAGTTGTACAATGGTTCTGATTTTAGGATGGAAATTCTTCACGGAGATCACCCTCATGATATTTGCAGCATCTTCTTCATCTGGATCATTGCAGTACTTATTACAGAGCACCAGACAGGCATCGGCCTCGTGTAGCTGTGTAAAGATGAGAATGTATTAAGTATCTTATTACTGTACTTATTACATAGAACTAGACAGGCATCAGCTATATGTAGCTGTGCAAAGATGAGAATGTATCGAGTAACTTATTACTGTACTTATTACAGAGGACCAAACAGGCTGCAGTCTCATGTAGCTGTGTAAAGATGAGAATGTATCGAGTAATTGATTACTGTACTTATTACAGAGGACAAGACAGGTATCAGTGACATGTAGCTGTGTAAGGAACAGAATGTATCAAGTAACTTATTACTGTACTTATTACAGAGGACAAGACAGGCATCAGTTACATGTAGCTGTGTAAGGAACAGAATGTATCAAGCAACTTATTACTGTACTTATTACAGAGGACCAAACAGGCATCAGTTACATGTAGCTGTATAAAGATGAGAATGTATCTAGTAACTGATCCCTCTACTTATTACAAAGAACCAGACAAGCATCAGCCCCACCTAGTTGTGCAACAGAGCACCAGACAGGCATTTGCTTTAAGAATAAATTTAGGAATGAGAATATATTATGTTCCTCATGACTGTGCTTACTACAGAGCATGAAACAAGCATTAACTTCATACAGCTATGTAGAGATAATAGTGCATCAAGCAACACTTACTCTACTTACAGCAGAGTGTCAGACAGGCATCAGCTTTACTACTGCCAGCTGTATGAGTGATGCAGTCATTACAACATGAAAAGTTCATAGCAAACAGCAAACTGTAAGAAATTACAAAGTATGTCATATTTAATTCCCTCTGACCAAATCACGGCTCCGAAAACTCACAAAGACACTCACCTGGACTCTTTCCAGGTCAATGGAATTGAGGACTGACCCCTGGAT
Source organism: Stichopus horrens (assembly GCA_009801055.1). Lineage (NCBI taxonomy): Eukaryota > Metazoa > Echinodermata > Holothuroidea > Aspidochirotida > Stichopodidae > Stichopus > Stichopus horrens. The sequence goes on along the minus strand of VJOZ01005899.1, from coordinate 9,262 downwards.
AAATGTCAATTGCGTAAAATGTCTCTTGAACAAGGCCTCTAATTCTAAGTCGGGGGTATTGCTGATGAAACAAGAAAAAAAGAAAAGTAAACCACTAAATCAAATCTGCATTCAAGTAATCTGGTTTAACATATTCATAAATTCTGAAAGATGCACGAAATGCAAATTTATCTCCGTCTCCCTTTGGATCACCTCCATAAAAGTTCTCTTGTCCAAGAGTATGAGAATAGGTAATGTTGGCATAGTCTCATTTTCCAGTACTATGTAAAGCCAGTGGAGACCTGACTATTTTCCTTTCTGGACTCTGGGGAGATGTGGTCATCTCCATTACCAAGGAAACCACCCATCAACCGGTTTCATCAGTGTATAAAGTGAGAGCAAATGGTATCAGCTTAAGCAACCGCCATGCAATACCCTCAAATGCATGAAAACTTTGATGTTTATCAATAAATTTATTTCATCCTGATTGACGTTACAAAGGCCACTGTGGTTTCGGGCAGAAAGCAACTTTGTCACGCAAACACTGCAGCAATGCAAAGACTACCAGCATCAGACCACTTTATGACAGAAGACCTTAAAACAGGCAGGTATTAGCCAGGGAAATGAACTTCAAAGTCAAAATGGGTTGGTCTCAGGGCCGAGGACAGCGATTCCCCACGTTTCTTATATTTACTCTAGACCAAACAATTGTAGGCAATACTTTGTTTGGCATTATGCTATGCAAATATTTCTCTCTTATGAATTGAATGGTTCAGCAACTTTTTGCTCCGAAATCCTCAGATCGAATCTAATCTTGCTTTCCCTCGACCTTCGGGCTCTAGCTGAGCGAAACCTTCGCCATTGAGCTATGAAACGCGGTGGCATCACCAAATACATAATATTGAAAAAAAGAAAATAACTCCACTTGATTTGAAGCCAGGAAATGCAGATTGAAAAATATATAACAGCAGATGAAACGACAAGTATAGCTGTTCCCCCCTTCCCTGTTCTTCAGCAAGAAATTAGATACTCTTGGAAACAAATAAGAGTACGCCAAAAAAGAGAAATGATAAGATATACTTGAAACAATGAACAGTCCAGTCATAATCAGATACAGACATACAAGGTAGTTTACAAACCTTTTTTCAGTACAATTTACACCTGCAAATGGTTCTTAAATGTTTACTTGAGGCATGGGGCATGCTTATTTGTGCAACAGTTCATGAAAGAGCTATTGCATCTTGGACACATTTCTCAATCAATCCGATAGACTTTCCGAAAAGAAAATGATATTACAAGATTACCCGTGTTGATCTGCACCGCTGCTTCTAATATGGAGGTCACTGTGTCCAACAACTTCCTTCTAGGACTCAAAGTTAGAAGTATATCCAAAAGGGTATAACCGACTTGATCTTACACGAGTCAAAAGCAATTCGTAAGCACACTCGTGACATTCTATTGCTTGTGGCAGTCTATTAATGTGTATCTTACTTACAGCACACTGGTGACATTCTAGATTGTACTGTAGCAGCACACTATTGACATTCTATTTGTGGCTACATATCCTCTGTTACAGCATAACGGTGATATTTTTTACTTCTCCCCTACAGCAAACTGAACTGGAGTAACATTTTGATGTATATCTATCTGAAAGTATACTGGTGACACTATTTGTACTTTACATCATATTACGAACATTCTGTATGTGTCCATCTTTCTAGTACAGTATGTCCTAGTGGATCTTCTCTCTTAGTAAGTAAAGGGTCAAGAACTTACCAATCAAATATCACTATCTCCACATTGACATCATCTCGATCCTTGTGGAGGAAGTCTTTGAGAAAGTTAGCGATGCTGTCGTAGGTTATGTGGCCACATACAATGATATGTCTGTTACGAAGAAACCAAAGGTAAATATGTAAAGTATGTAAAAACAAACTAATACTGTACAGTAATGCGGTACATTTCTACGTGAACACATGAGATTAAGTCCGTAATAACATCACCCGTGTTACAAAACCACACTGGTATGTGCCATGCATTTATGTGCACTGGCAAGACATATCTAAATTGACTGTTCACCTCAGTAGGATGTCTCTTCTTACTCCACTTATCACTTACCTATCCTGACACAACAACTGCAGTCACCTAAACACACACAAGGGATTAAAGTGATCAGCGAGTACAGAAGTTTAAACAATCCTAGCGCACATTAACAACTATGCAGAATGGGAAGGCCGTGCTAGTCAGGGAGAACGGCATCAAGGCGATGTTAAAGATTAACAGTGTGCTTGGCATGATAATGGGTGTGCAGTTGTTGTGCCGAGACAGGTAAACGAGTATATAACAAAGCCAGGTGAGGTTTTAGGGCAACCCTTACATGTACAGACCACAGCATAGTTACATCATAAAGCCGAGTGACTACCACAGAGGGAGATGTTATTCCCTACAATAGTGTCAATGATATGCAAACTGTTTTGAGAAGATGAAGCCTTGGAAGATGTTTATTGATGAGATTGAATGGTTTAACAATGATTACTGCTGTTTTCTTTAGTATGTCATGTTGGGGTATTCCAAACACCCTATTTCCCTTTTACTGCAGTATGGTGTCTCAAACATAAAGAGGCCCACAGACACACTGCCGGCTACAACTACAACTGGTGTACTTTACACATGCTGTTGACCACAGTTCATGTAACACTTCTAATGCACACACTGTTGACCATAGTAGTGCCTGCATAATATGTATGGTATCTGAACACTACTAACCACAGTTTATGTGGAGTATACATGCAAACAGTCCCACCACAACTGTGCCACAACTGTCTTGATCCAGTAGACTATGCAAACTGTTAGCCATAGTAGTGACCAATACATGTGAAGAAGTCAGTAGTACAACATTTTAACGCAGTAAATTCAATAATTTTTAATTTGCAAATAAAATCAGCTGTAACTTTTCCATGTAACAATAAATGACATGTTTGGTTATTACTTTGCAACTAAAATGTAAGGAAGAAAGAGTGGTAAGCACAAAAATGTTAAATTTCAATTTATTTTCTTTCATTTTATCTCTTTGCAGGTTGCTAGCTCTGCTAAATATATCTTGTTTTTGAAGTATCCTCTGTTAAACTATACTTCACCTGATTTTCACCTAGGACTATGCTTTCAGGACAATCCCAAGTATAATTCCCACATTTCCAGACAATTTTCCTAACCTTTTCTTTAACCCTAACCCTTTTCCTGAAGGGAATTGCTCACAAGAAACAAACAAATCAGAAAAAACGAACCAAACTACATACGACCGTTGCCGACGGTTACCCAGCGAGAGTTTTTTCACTTACTTCTTTCCTCTAATCTGTTGGTATGATCCGCCATATTTGTTTCTTCTCCCAAGCATTTCAAACATCTCTGGTACATAGTTAGCAAACATAGCCTGAGGAGATGAACGAATTAAAAGTAATTAAGTCGACCATTTTGGTTCAGAAATTTAATTCCGTGTGATTTCAAAACATCCGGGCGGATAAAACGACAGACACCTAATTTTAGCACCACACGAACTAAGACAGAAACTCTCACAACATGGTTGAAATTGACCAATGGCTTGTCTCAAAGAGGTGAACACACTTTTCATTTGAGAAATAGCAACTAAGTGACAACTTGAGTTTGTGAGAAAGTGTTTTCTGCAACAAGCGTTGTCCACATGGAGAATCGATATTGGACCTAATGAGCCTATCTTGTCCTCTCTCGGTTGACTTCCCCCCGACGTCGGTGTGACATTGATCATCGGCGTTTGACGGCGAGCTACATGATGCAACCTACGTGAGACACACACGGTGGACGGTTTATGGAAAGAGAGGAAAATCTAATTTATTTTATGATCGCCAGTCACAACTAACAAGCCTAAAAATTTGTAAATAGATACATTTTGATACAGTCAATGTCTCTATGACGACCATGGATGGCAACAGTCAAGGAGAGAGGAAATAAAAAAAAACTACCATAAAAGAGGAAAACGAATTAAAAAAGTTTGTCTGCATTTCATTTTATTTTTGTCTCCTCCGTCCGACAAATTATGGCACCATATCAGTTTATGTCACCGCCGCACCATCATCTATCATTGGAAAGATCATCTCCACGATGGGAAACTCCGGCAATTCTGCAGAATACTGCAGAATCACGCTCTTCTTTTTCATGGGTATATCAGCCAATGCTGTTAGTTTCTGCGACAGAAAATTATCTGCAGTTAGACGTCTATGTATCTCATGCCCGTGTTCTAATGATGGCGACATATATGTTAACTCATCACAGCTCATTGTGTGCAGCACGTGTAGTCAGTTTTTTGCCCATGTATTTTTTTTTTTTCTTTTTTAAACAGCAGCAGAGATACTAAGTGACACTCATGATTAATGTCATTTAATATCTAATACATTGGCTGAGGACTTTCAAAGACTTTTGTGGCTGTATGATGAATGCACCTTTTGGAGAAGCTTTCCCTAATCTAGTTATAATGAATCTTACAGCAACGAGGAGGCAGGGTACATTGTGAACAAATCCTACAAAAGGAAAAGTAATGATACAGACAAAAAACAAGAAAAATTGGGTCAATTACAAGTTTTTTATCGACTTGCAGGAACAGTACTGTGCTTTTAACCTAATTTTCACTCTTTCCTTTCAAGCTCTCATACACATTGAATATGTCTTCTGATTGCATCTGGAATGTGCAACCAAAATAATTGATCACCTCTGAGTCACTGTTAAATTGTCAAGTTGTGATTCTGAATTGTACATAACAAATCTTTGAACAATTTACAGTGCAAGCAAAAACAAAATTAGAATAAAACAGTGTGCATGTAATGAAGGAGGGGAGGGGAGTTCAGATGGGGGGGAGGAAACAGAGTATATAGACAATACCAACATCATGCACTGAAAAAAATCCAGATCTTAGTATGCTAATTACAGGCTTGTGATCAATCTCTGTAGCCTTCTGTTCAACCAGTTGGGACAATATTTCCTACACCGTTCTTTCATCTCAAGCTTTGACAGCTCTCATGTGCAAGTTGTCACTGACAATGAGTCGTGAGAATAACATGTTTATTCATGTAATGTTTATTCATGATTCTGTCAGATAAAGTTTGGAACTGCTTATATTGTTTGCTTTAGTGCTTTCAAACACATTATGGGAGGACAGTGTTGGGTGATCAATAGCATAGGAAACTGTCTCAACTGGCTGTCCTGTAAAATGAACCAAGGGCTGTTTAATCTGCACAAGTTAAATGATCGATGGTCTTACTGCATATATGTTCATATCGGCAAGGGATTTAACGTCAGGGTTATTAGACAGCAAATGTTCCATAGGTGAAAAAGGCAAAGTCACTCCTTGCAGCTCTTTCAAAAAGCTCTCATTCTTAATTTTGTAGCTTCCTTTCGAGGATGTCTTTACACTTTATGATTGTAAATTGACTTTGCTATCATATGCTTGATATGAAATGAACAAGCTCCATCAACTAAACATGATTTGTAATTCCACTAATGGTTTCACCTCTCAGGAGAGTCCATAATGGAACATAAAACAACATTCTCTATAGCTGTACTCACATCCAGCACTGAAGCAACCACATAATTGTCAAATTAGAGTGGCCCAATGTATTTTATGACAACAATACAACAGAGCGACAAGTGACTATCGTGGATCAGTCGCTGCCAACACTGAAAGTGTCGATGTTGAAGACAAAAGCTAAATCATTTTATGTCTTACATTGCTTCATGTGAAGGATGAAGAGACTCGTACCTTTAATGTACCAAATAAAAATTCAAACTTTCAAAATTGATTAATTTTTTTTCTTCTTTCTTCTCAATGCTGCGACGATACGACGTTCGATTTCGTTCATGCATTAGAAAAAAGCTCATATATCTGAATCATCAGAAAAGAGATTTAAAAGCAATTTGCCGTAGAGCTGGGGTGATACCTCCATGAATGTAATAACCTAGGTTTTATCAAATGTCGTAATGTCACACAGTGTCAAGCGAAGAATCCCCCCTGACAGTACAGTGACCTAGCTACCCTGGACCAGGAAGTTATAACAGATAACTAACGGTGACATTGTAGCTACCCTCTGAACCCTCAGCAGTTTTTGAAACAAAGTCTGAGTGCTTTGGTGAAATTAACATATTAACTTTTGATGTATTTTAATTCTTAAAAGGAATAAAGATGGAATGTAATTACATATTATCTTTCTTTGCTGCCTTACACAACTTAATTTATAAAGTAAGTATTATAAAGTAATTAGTCAACTATGAGGCTTTGTTTTATTTCACATTCATCTCTGAACCAAAATCAAGTGCTTACATCATTCTTTTGTTCGAGTTGATACTGTAGTTTCAACTGGTCAGTTTCTGTTCCCAAAAGTTCAATGATCCTAAGACCCAGATCTTTTTCGATGCTTGAAGGGGATATCGAAAAAATGGAACTTGTCGTTGGAGCAAGATAAGCAACTTCTAGAGACTGACATAACTTCGTATGGTGACAAATATAAGAAGAGTTTAAGCAAACTGCAAAAAAGTTTGCTTAAGTTTTGCTTGAAACTTATCACACTATTCTAGCATACCTAACATGTTTTGCATCACCATAAAGTAAACAAAAAAGCTATTGCAGTGTTGAACAGCTGGTTTTCCATCGCTTCATGGACCCTTTAAAAAGAAGGTTCCTGTGGAGAATGGGAACATGTTACATCATATTGACAAACTCTGGTTAAAATTTATCTTGACATTTCGGAGATGGTCTAGCTGGCTACAATAAGTGACAGAATAGACTAAATGTTTGCCACCTTGTTGATTACGTTGTCATCAATAATGACTTAACACATGACTCATGCAGATGTACAGATAAGCCTTCATTTGCTTACGGCTTCCTTCTGTCAATTTTCTGCCTCTCAATTGTCTAGGCTGTGTGACCAGTGAGGGACAGTCATGGTGGTTAAAATTTCTCACAAGATTTGCTCCAGTGATGCAAATCTGTGACAATGACACTGCCTTTTTATGTACATGAACATTCTGAACATCGCTGAACTATTACTAAACTTTAAATCTCTCATACACTGAAACTTCATGAAGAGCTTTAGTGATCATCTACTTCAATGAGGGCAACCTCCTATTCATGTAAATGTTTGGGGTCAACAAACTTGTGCAGGATGGATACATTTAATTTATTTGTTTTTCACTTGACATGTACATTTTAACATTCCAGTGCACTCCCTACAAACAAGGAAAAAAAAAAGAAAAACATTTTACATCTTGTAACATAGCCTCAATCCCTGTTTTTGGTCACAAATCACAAGTGATGTATAGGGTAGTTCATGATGAAATGCTAAATTTCCTGTTATATTTTACACAGTGTCAGGATACTTAATACACATGCTTACAATTTGAATAATTAAAAAGCTAAACCTCAACTGCTTGTAAATAACTCCAAGATCTCAGCATGAGGATATGGCTCTGGTATTACAACCATATATGAGCATACCTGAAATGAATTTATGGTCTCCAAAAATTTTGAAATTTACAAAAATATCTATGGTTTTACCAACTAACAACAAATGATCACAAATGTCTCTTGTTTGTATCAAATTAAAATTTATCAAATACATCTCAAGTTCCATTCCTGGTTGAACAGTGGAATCATGTAACAAGTTGTGGTCAGGCCTATGTAGTGTTTTTAGGGATTTGTAGAAACTTGCATATTATCAACCATGAGTGGGGCTTGTAGAAAGTTGGGTTTACGGCAAGTTGTACATTATAAATCGACATGTATGATTTGTCAAACTTATACATTAATTATCAAACCATCAGAGGTGGAAACTTTGGATGCAGAACATTTTCTTCAAGAGTTAATTACCAAGTTATTTTCCTTGCTAATTTGCAGTTGACCAAGAATCATTTTAAATGGATTTGTATGTTAAAATTTAGCACATTGTCATTGGATAACATACAGACAAAATGTACAGTTCTCTGACGGCCAATCAAATTAATTTACTGGCTACAGTATTTTATGAGAGCAGGAAAATGTATTTGTTAAAACATCCTTGAGTTCCACAGGACACATACTGCCAGAGAGACCTTGTGGAGACATTGTCAATATTAATAAAACAAATAATACAAGGTAACGAGCTCTATATTTACTACCTATAATGAGGTTTGTTTCCTGAATTGGGACAACAATGGCGTCATGTTTTTTTGTCTTGTGGAACAATACCTGTTGTTTCATTCTTTTGTTCTGTTCAAAAATAGCAATCTGACATTTTATGAAATGTTATGGACACACTTATTACAATTTTGTCACAACACTCCTCAGTGTCATTTGCATAATGAAGATCGTCTTTTTTTCTCCTGTTTTTTTTTCTCTTCTCTTTTTTTTNNTTTTTTTTTTCTCTTTCTTTTGGTGCTTCTACAAAATTGCGGCAAGCTATCACAGCGATCTCTGATGCATAAGTTGCTCAAATACTCAAAATGCAGAAACGACTATGGGGCTTTATTTCATACCTCAAAGTTTACTCTGAAATATATACAACGGAATACATTCAAAAGCAAGAATCAACTTTTTTTCCCCTTTTTTTTAAGTCGATTGTAGTAATACCTACTTCAAAACGTAGACACCACCCAATGCAAACTTACATTTGTACAAATATTTAGAGAACGTACCAAAAGATCCCAACCCTTGACTAGGTCATCACCTGGTCTGCTCCCCTCACCATTGGAGCTACAATAACTGGAATCTTGCAAGGGCCACTTGGCAGGTCCTTGCATGTACCCCTCTTCCCTCTCCCTTCCCTTCTAGACACCATAAACATATGCGATGAGAAACACACAAATCACCTTGTCACATCTCTGAACACGCCCTAGGATGACTTAACTGTAAATTACTCCATGCAACCTACCAACAAAGCTATCGCAGACCATAATTGTGCTTGCTACCTGTTCAAGTATATTGATCTACCAGTAATAATGACATAAACAATTAACAAAATCTGAGGAATGTTTAGTTTCTTATTCTAAGTATATTGGTTCTATTGTAGTTGTTTTTTTTTTTTTCNNCTCACATGATGTCATACATGTTTACGCATTCTAAAGATGATACACACTTACTATGATAGGGTCTCTGGTTATTGGATAATATTCTATCATGCAATAAAAGTCTTCTCAAGAAATGATCATGGTTATACACAGTGTCCTCTCGAGAAGGCATCAGCCTATCGTGATATCGATTATGTGAGGATTGGTTGCGGGTCACTTC
>VJOZ01005895.1:0-10788 GCA_009801055.1 Stichopus horrens | reverse complement strand
GCAAACAAAGAACCATGGCCCCTGTGTGGGGGGTGTGAGTGCTTCACTTTATCTCAATGTAAACATGGCGACAGATCATGCATGTTAGGCATACATCGACCTATCTGTGGGTATTTTCAAGAGAAGCTACAATCCCCAACGCCTACTTATACCAAAAAGAAACTGAGTTTTCTAAACTGGGCAATGAATACACACCATCACAACTCCTCAATCCACTGGGAGATGGTCAAATGGTCAAACAAGAAGCCAAACACCTCAGGTTTATATAAATTGTGCCTGTAAAAATAAAATGTTAAAACTAATCCAGACAGAAAATCTAATTGACAGGAGGGCTGCACTTGTATCAACATGTCACCATAGAAAAACCACCGAACTGTGAAAAGAGAATGGCATGAAAATATTGCTCACTTGTCGGCTGATGATCACATTGTGTTAAACCCAGGGTGCCCAGCTACTGGTTGTTTTGTAACATATTCTACATGTGCATGAATAGAGTTCAGGAGAATCGAGGCATACGTCAAGGCATATGTTAGCGGAATTGGATTTGGCACAGAAAGCTTCCAATTTAGCATGTCCACTTTGGTGGTTATATTACATTTTAGGGAGACTTTCATGGGAAGGTAACTTACATGATTTCATTTTATTGAACCATCTATCATTTGTTCAACAAAACGTTATGTGGCAATTATCAGAATCTCATCCAGGAAAGTATAACAGAACGAATGCCACTTACCTGGTATCTCCCCATTTGGTGAGGCAGCTTCCATGAAAGGTGTGGTTACAAAGGATGGTTAAGATGCCATCCACCGACTCATCCATCCTCTCCAGGCATATATGACAAGTTGGCAGCTCTGTGTGGTATGGTAAGGGAAGAAAAGCACCCTAGAGAGGAAAACAAAATGATAATCATTCCATTTTAGTCCCTCTTTCATGGAAAACATATTTTATGCCACAGTAATTTGAGACTTACACGGATACCATTGAGCAGAGTTGTTGACACATCACTTTCTGCCAAGTAAAACCAGAAGTTTGTTTATGTCACAAGTCAAGTCACAAGTAATTTTTTTTTAACAAAGTCAATTCAAGTCACCTCATTTCATTGCAAGTCAAGTCACAAGTAAATTTACTTCAAGTCATGTCAAATCAAGTCACGAGTCATTTTCCTCAAAGTCAGAGTCAAGTCACAAGCCATTTAGCTCCTGTTAAATAGTGTTTGCACCTCAACAGTCCTGGTTAACTTTTCAGTATTACATGTGAATGGTGTGAGAATGATATTTAGATTTACGTTAGAGCGACACATGTAGCAGCTTACATACCAAGGTCAGGATGAAGATTGGGTATGGTAACATTTAAATGTATTCTCACTTTCTCTTTTACAAGACATCACTAACAGGTTCATTGTGATTCCATACTTCAATGTTGATGGCCAGTATGGTGTTTACACCAGAAAATGCAAATGTATTTTTGTGAATTATTATCCACACTCTATGAAACTTGACAGAAAACAAAAGAGACCACTTTGTCCACTTAGGTCAAACTTAGGCTTTGCAGAGGCACTTCAGTAAGTAATTTCAGTAAGTATTCGCAACAGCCAGTTGTGATGTAGTATCAACAAATTTGGTTTGCTCTTTGTTACTGATATATAGTGTGCAGGGTGGGCTACAGTATGGTTACAGCATGGTTCTGACCCACTATTTGGTGATAAACAGTTTTGCAAAGAAAAAAGATTTCTCTGAATGTAGGTATGAATGAGGTTTTCACAAATGGTGAACAGAAGAGGTTTTGCATCATAAAACCCTTTGCTGGGAACACAAAAACTGAACAAAGAGGTGGCAATATCTGTCAGTCTTACATCAGACACAGCCACCTGGCAATGGCTGACAAATATTCAGACTTGTATTAGACCCAAATTTTCAAAGCGGCCTTTCACAACTAAGGGAGATTCTGCGGATAAAATAATTATGTTGAACACATAGAATGGCAAAAATTAATGACTAAAATGTTCTTGTTGATGGAGAATTCCTTTGAGCAATCAAAAGTTTGCAAAAGGTAAGTTATATGAGTTGGGCCATGTGCCCAGATAGCGAAGTGCAAGATAAAAGATGCAGTCTTTCAAGTGAAAATGCAAACCTCATTTGACTTCATACATTCTACTCTGGATATATAAACAAGATGACAGAGAGAATCTTCCAATGAGTTGAACGGTTGCTTGTTGAATTCTCTGTAAACCTCATCTGCAGCTCTCTGAGAATCAAGTGAAGAAAATGTATTTTTTGAAAAAATATTAAACTAGTTTCTGATTGTTAGAAAACCGCAAACACAGCACAAAATATTGACAAATGTAATCATCATGACATAAATATTCAACAACACGATATGGGAACAAAAAAAAATGCTCCTCACTCCTCAAAGTCAAATGTTTTCCAGGTGCTGGTTAAGACACAAAACAATTTAACCCCTCCAAATCAGTCTTCTAGCAATCCATGTGGTAGAGTCAAATACTTAATATGAAGTCAAGTAAAGCTTCCTTTCAGCTTTTGTCACATGATAAAATTGTCTTTGTGTGACCACTGGCTAAAACTAAAAAAAGGAGGGGAATTACCTCTCACATTATAGAGCAGCAAACCAAGAATGGAATCATTTCAAACTCAAGAGTCTCATCTGTGTGAGCCCCATCAATATAATTGATCCCCACAAAAAAATTAAGGTAAATTCAATAAGTACTGTGGAACTGAAATATCTCTCTGTCAAATATAATAATAAATAATTCGGGACTACGTCTCATCACCAATGGGATGCATGGCAGGGCCTTCCTTTAATATTATGCATGGAATTGTATCCAATGAAGAGCAACAAAGACCATCAGCAAAATATGAATATTTGTATCAAATACATCAGTGATCAGCATTACTGTGATTTGTGAATGTCATGTTCATAAGCTTTGCAACAGATGGTAAGCCCCATCCAGCGGTGAAAAGTAACATTACCATACAACCAGTATGTAGACAGTTCACCGTCACTGCACTATATTTGAAAGAAATTAGGTAGATGGTTGTCAAAAGATTAGCATTACATCATTTTTAATGCAGCACTGACACCTGCTTTATGTTACATATGACATCATCACCAAACAATGAGGACTGCTTTATGACAATGGCCTACGCATGAAACAGACACGACATTGATCAATGTTATTGAGATTTTGTGTTTACAAGAATTTTTGTTGAGGAAAACATACATCCCACTCTCAATTCATCAAAACCAACATTTTAATGCATTGATGAGGCACAACAAACTTCTTTATCTCCTAAAGTGGTACATTGCTGCAATAAAGCAAGCCTACTGACTGCCAGAGAAACAAAAAAAGAAACCAAGCAGTCTCTTGTTTCATCATCCCATCATGTTACTGTAGTTGGGTGAAGTCAGCTTTGGGAGTGCAACACTTACAAGGAGGAAAGGTACTTACTATGAGAATGATTTAACATACTTGCCTTGCGGTCTTACAGAAACAAAAACTCACCTGATCTACAAATTTTAACAGGACCATAAACTCATTAGGTGTGTTGTTTCTGATGATTCTGACATAATGCAACCCCTCCCCACAGGGAGCTAGGAACTGAAGGAGCGAATGGCAAGTCATGGAAGCAGGCACGGCCAGCATACAGAGCATTTCACTGCGGGAACCTTCGTCATCAAAGGGAGTGGTGAGACTGATGAAATGGATGAGACAAAAAGCATGACATTTTAATGTTGTCCAAAATTACATGATCTCCCCCCCTCATCACATGATATTGTACCTACCCTCTCCCTTTGGAAGAATAAAATATTCTGTATTAAAGTAACCAAGCTACAAGGAAATTGCATAACCTCCATGCAATGTCACAATAAGTTCAACATATGCTTGAGTGTACCAATTTGCCACTTCTTGAGACATGAAAAGACAAACTTGAAGGTTCTGTGTGACACAGTATTGCATGGACAGTCATCTTCCAACAGATAAAATTTGCAGTAAAAGAAAAGTTAAAGAAGAGGGGCACATCACCTGAATGGGTACATATACAGAAAAGATTCCAAATTTTCAGCTGTGAAACTTACTACTGTTGTAACATAAACATTAGGCTTAATCTGTGGTTTAGGCCTGTAGTGTGAGGAGGCCTCGTCCTACACAGTTGTTAAAAATTTTGAGGGGGGCGTTTATTAGTGGGGGCGTTTATTAGGGAATATACCGTAGTAGCTAACTCTTACGTATATGCATTTAAAATCACAAACTTAGAATGACAGGTAGATGCGTAAGGGCTTGTTTCACTGCATGTGGATAGTTGTACCTGTATGTGTGTGTTTCAGTATATACGTGAAACGCACATTCGTCCATTGATACTTATGTACATACGTGCATACATACCTGTGTGTGCGGGTGACATGTGGATGTATGTAAGTTGCACGGTAGTTCCATTGCTTGATTGTGATGTTTACCAATCGACTACCAGTGTCGTTGTGATTAGCTTGTTATTGATAACTAGTTGACCACACCCACTAGTAGGGAGTGATACCCAATGGGATCACTTGATTTCATAGATAACAGCCTTGCAGCAAGTATTGTAGGAATAAGATGGCTTACTTTACTAGTTAATTGGGTATAAGTATCAGTGTATTCTTGTTACTTTGTGTGTCTCATTCTGCAATGAATGTGATTAAACATCAAACCACCAATCTGAAACAAACTCATTCTGTGTCTTATTTCCAAGAGTTAATTTCTGGCATTAACAATGGACTTCACATCACTTTCAATCCCTCTGCACGATATGTACAAGAACTATAGATGTTTGAAAAGGCTGTCTTAGGAATATGATTATTCATGAACAAAATTTATAGGCAAGAAGAATTCAGTAACAATCTTTTAATAACAGACTGAACAGTCTCCAGCACCCATAACAATCACACACCAGTGACCTCTGCTTCCTTCTTTCCTGGTTGAATACCTCTTTAATTACTTGGTTTGGTTCTTCCATCATAACCTGGTTTGATATTTCTATAATATTTGGTTTGGTTCTTCCATAATCACCTGGTTACTTCTTCTATAATAATTTTGTTTGGTACTTTTATGATAACATGGTTTCAAAGCTCTATCCTCTCCTGCTCATAACCTGGTCTGATACATGTACAATTTCCTGGTTTGCTACTTATGTCCTTACTTGGTTTGATACTTTTACAGTGCAATCACTGGTTTGCCACTTTTTAAATTACTTGGTTTGCTATTTTTATAATTACCTTGTTTGCTACTTTTATAAACACTTTTTTGCTACATTTACAATTACCTGGTTTGCTACTTTTATGATTACCTAGAAAACCGAAGGTAACAATCTGCCTGTTCTTTTCTCTCTCACCTTAGCAGAAATGGAGGCCAGCTTGATATTACTTCCTGAGACAATGGTATCCATGTATGTCAAAACGGAAATTCAATATTGTTCGAGAAAAAACACGAACAAAGATTCGAATAAAAACTGTGACTTACTTTTCTTTGAACAAATGAAGGATTCCCTTGGTAACCTCTACAGATGGATTGCCAGAAAAGAACTGCAATTCTCTCGGATTAATAGCTCCCCCAACATCACCCTCCTGCAAAGATTTTCTATCTTTGGTTGTACTGGATACTGATTCGCTCTTACAAGGAGTAATATCTTCGTTGCCTTTTTCAGGTTTGTCCAAAGGTGGTGTTGTTTGTTGGGTTGGGATGGTTTCCCTGGAGTGGAAATCCCCAAAGGTCACGGACAAGCTGGAATCATCTGAAACAGGAATTGGGCTGGTAGCATCCGAGTCTGAATTGCTTCTGGAGCTGACTGTCCTCGGACCTTTACGCATTGTGTCTTCGCCATGAGATTGAGTCTGAGATTCACTGTTTTCTGCTAAAATATGAAAGTCCATCATTGGGTACAAATGCATATCAGAAGGCATTCACAGGGCGACTATGGGAGAGGGGAGATGGCAAGATAATGATATTTCCCTGGACAGTTTAACAGCAGTTTGCAAACTAATGTCCATTGGCCTTGAACAAATGAACAAAATGACGAAGAAGAGCAAATCAGGAGTGTGATGACCTGTAAGCAGCCTCCAGTGGCAGATAAAACAATGTAATAGCAAAGTGCCATTGAAAAAGGTGTCATGATATGAGGAGGGCCCAGGCCACTGACAGTAAACTGTTGGTGATGCTCCTAAGGAAATTTCCTGCATTCCCAGATTACAAACTACAGTAGGCTCAACAAACAATGTACTGCAGAATCATGAAACCAAGTAGCAGTAACAAGTACCTTCAGAGTACCTTAGATGACACAATGAAATCAATGAAATGCAAAACTAGAGAACACACTTTATGCCTTAAAGCTGTCCAGCTGGCAGCATGCCAAAATTCCTTATGATTTTGCAAACATCTACTGCTCAATTCACATTAATTACATACAGTATGTCTAACAGATATATCAAACTCCACATTGTCAGTACATTGATACAAGATGGTTATTCAAATATTATAAATACCTGCTATATTAAAAGTCTCCACTGTTAGCTCTTGTAATTCTCTTTTGCCATGGAATCTGTGGATATCCTCTGAACTAACTGGGATTGAGGTCTGTGGACTCGTGGGCCTCCGCTTATCAGCTTTCTCATGAGCTGCAGGTTCTACAGCTTCTGCCATTCGAAATTCTGAAAAGAGTGGTACAACTATTAAACATTTCTGAAAGAGGACTAAGTAAAAACTTGGGGTGAAGGAAGCAAAGCAAAGAGCCACTTCAAAATTGGGCAAGCTAATGTGCATAATCAACAACTGGAGCACGTTTCAAGACAGACTTTGAGGAGTAGCTTCACAATGGAAATTCACAGCATTCATTAAACAGAAAGTTGTGGATGGCATTTTGTGACTGTTACAAAAGGTTGATGATTTAGCAGAATAAATAAAGGCAAGATCCTGGGTACAGTACAACTACAGAGTGCAGGGCCACTCTTCAACTGTACCTCATATCTGGATGCACAGATGCCATGTGAGTGGGACTCACCTCTTGACATTCTCAGAGAGCATCTACATTAACTTGTATAGGATGTCTGCCCTCAGCAAAAGTTTGGCTCTGCATAACAGCATCCACCCAGGGGGATGCATGGACTGGACTTAAAACTTTCAGAAAATGTCCCCCGTGTATCAACACATTATATGACGTATCTTGGTAAAAAATTGGACTGTGCATCAGAGGGGATCCACCCAGGAAACGCTTGGAATAGATTACACTTTTTTAGAAAAGGTTCCACATATATCAACACATTATTACTAATTAGCAATTGTGCCAAACTTTTAACTTCTCATCTCTGCATCCACTAATCCAACCAGGAGATGTTTGCAATTCACCTCAATTTTTTTTCTTCGAAATGTTTATTTTGACCCAGTATCCAAGCATCAATCTCTGAATACAGCAGTGGAAGGTTCCACAATACAGTATATCAACATGTTATTACTCCACCCTGCTTATTCTCAGTTAAACATAATGACTGGTTGTTCACCCAGGGACGCTTGGAATGAACTAACAACACTTTTATAAAAGGTTCAAAAAATATCAGCAAAGTTACTGACATTAACTATGGATTTTGCAAAACTTTTGACTTTAATTTTTTTTCATTTTGACTTCATATCTGAGCATTCACCTATTAAATATTTGCAGCAGGTCTAGAAAAAATACAGGCTGTTCCACAGTTTGTAAATAGTTTCTCAACATTTCAATCAGCAATGTGACATTCTGAAATTTTCAAAATACCTCTGACAAAAGACTGATATTTTGACTTCACATCACATAGTGCTTAGATATTGTACTGTACAACCTTCCAATGGCTCTGTATTCATCACACCCATCCTCCAGTCTGTTAGCCGACAAAGTGCCAGTCTGGCTACTTCCACTATGAGCCTGCCGGCGATGGTCAAACATTCCTTGCACAGTGTCTATAACTTGATGGAACTTAACATCTAAAGCCATTGGTCTATATTCAGTGCACACACAGCACCACAGAGTACCAGTCACAATGTTTGTTTACAGTCAATCAACGCAGCTATGTGAAATGGTAGCAGTATCTCTCTTTTAATTAAAAGCCCTGCTTCAGACAACTGTCTTTAAAGGAATTCTCCACCATCGCTTCTCATGTCTCTTAAAAAGATGCAAACATTATTGTAGATAAGTCATCGTTCTCATTTTCAGGAAATATCTCAAAGAATTTGCAAAATGAATTATTTTAATAAATATTTGAGGTACAAGCCTGTGGCTAGAAATCAATCGGTTGTGATGTAGTACAAACAAATCTAGATTGAACATCGCCCTTGATTTTTAGCTCAAGCTGTGGGTTATAGTACTGTTCTGATCTCTCAATTGTTGATAAAACCTTACTTTCACAAGGGAGTGGCATAGACCTACCTTTGAAAGTGTTGTTCGGAGCTACCTAATTGTTTAAGGATTAATTGACTTAAATGACATTGGTCTGTGAATGATATTGAACTGGTATAAAGGATAGAAATACCTTTGAGCTAATTACGCAGCTTACCTTTGCTTGGTTTGGTGGGTCTTAAAGTATAGGAAGCAATAAAATTTTACATTCATCACAATAACAGCTCTGCTCGTTTCATGTGCTTAGTAGGTTAGCATCTTATGGAATGCATCTTTCTGAAAGTATCTTACTAGATGTAGACATTCATTATTGTTTTCTTTATCTCTGAACAAAAGAGTTTGGGTGTTCAAGACCTTGCCAAAACCGGGAAGAGTGCAAAAACGGAAAACGTTTTTTGTCGGTTCTACGTCACACATTTTCAGGCTCGTACTGAAGCCCCACTTTCAAAGCGGTATTTTACATCTAAGGAAGCTTCCTTTGGTAAAATAGTTATGTTTAACTGATAGAACAATAAAGAATCTCCTATATTATGTGAAGTTTTTTTGTTGGTGGAGAATTCCTTTAGTAGAGCTTTGAAACTGACAGGTGATTGCATAGGATTTCTGCAGAATTGAAAGGAATTTGTCTCCAAAGCCTGCGGATTTTCCTTTTTGATAATGGCAAGATGAACAAAAGAATTTGCCCGCTACGCTGGGTATCAGTCTCTTTTCTGCAGTTGTACTTTGATTTTATGATTTTAATTTATAATTTTCTAATTTATGTCTCAAATTCTCTGTCATATGCAGGGACATTTTTGTAAACCATATACAGTAAAACCAAAAGGATGTTTTGGAAAAAGCAGGCACATTTTGGTACCTAAACAACGGGGACAATTGAACAGGGGATACACTAGATACCTAACCATTTGTAGTACATGGAAGTTTGGAATGCAGGTGTGCGTAAGTTGAAGTTGCTTTTGTTGATGCTGGTAAGTGTGGAGGGTTAGCAAGAGTGTATGTCTTGCAGTCACTAGGCTCCTGGATCAAATCCCAGTGGGACCAATAGGAAATTTTCAAGGGACTCAGAATTACTTGTTCATTGAAGCTGGTTACAGTGTTGCTGATGGGGTTTTTTGTGATTTCAATTTGGGTTCCTGTTGTCATCTTTTATGTATAATCCACTTCAGGTTGTTTGATATACCTAGTGGGCTGCTGAGTTGGGCAGGTCCTCCACCCCTTCCACTTTCCTTTGGGAAGGTGGAAGGGGTGGAGGACCTAGTGGAGGACCAAGTGTGGGTTTGTACGGGTTTGGTTTACCCCTGCCTCGATACTCTATGAACACTGATCAAAAAAGAGTAGATGAATTACGCCAGTGTTCATCCACGATCAACATGAAATAGAATCCTAAATAAGTCTTCAGACTTTTTGATCCTCAAATTCGTACCTAAAATTAACAATTTGGTAGGCCTACTGTACTAGTACTGATTCCTAAGATGAGTCATAAATTCTGCAAAAGAATGATCATCATTTCTTGTGTTGATCTCCTCACTATGACAAAGAATAATTGGTCATTTAATCTTTTGAATGGTTGAGTAAAAATACACAACTCTGAATTTCAAAGCCCCCCATCATACAGTCACACGATATCCTATTAGGTTAGGCCTACTCAGTCCTGAGTCTAAGGCGCTCATTTTCGGTATTTCGCAGAATTAGGCCCAGGATTGATTTTAGTTATGATGACAACAGCAAAAAGGTAGTTACAACAAAAGTCGACGAAAGCACCAAAATATGCTGTATAAATGATAAAACAAAGGAATTACCGCTTGAAAATGCAACGTCTGTGAAGAAATCACATTCGTCTGCTATTTCTAAACGAACAACGCAATGAGAAATGGACATAAGGGAATGTATTCACTGTTTGACGGCGATCTTGGAAGGCATCACAATGTACCGACGTCACGAAATTTACCCTTCAGGTCTTGCAACATAACACAGATCAAGCAGCAGATAGCTAGGCTGACTGGAGCCTCATTCAGTTCATGGACGTACCTGGAGTCGATCACTGCATTCTGAACTATAGCGTACGTACTTTCCCTGTAGGCGCAATGTGATTCCAATTAAGCGTACCTTCATCGAATGTGTTTAAACAACATCAAAAACAGGTAATTGTGACGCTGATTTTCATTTCCAAGGAAACTCGTTACTCTCAGCAAAGTTTTCCAGTTTCAAGGATTAGGAGGAACAACCAACTTAAAGTCCCCATCAAGGACCCCTTAAAAAAAAGAAGAGACAACAATCAAATCCGGTCACAAAGCCTAAAGTACTTGTCCAGTGCATTCTTAAACCCATTTACACTTCTTGCCATCACTACATCCTCAGGCAACCCATTCCACTCATT
>VJOZ01005894.1:23852-38159 GCA_009801055.1 Stichopus horrens | reverse complement strand
AGTTGAAGGCAAAATGGCGCCTAAAATGGCATCCCTCTCTATATAGGAACCCTAATAGTCCTGCCGGTACCCTCCCCTCTCTAATATTATTAAATATCACCCCCTTCTCCAATATCATCAAAGAGCAATGGTAGCAATGTTAAGTAAGTTGGTATATTGTTACATCATAGAATTTCTTAAGTGCGATTCACACTGTGAAGTAGAAATCGTATGCAAGTCCATGTAACTTAGAGAACAAGGTACGAGAAAGGCTCTCACAAATTCAGAGACCAAACTTCCATACAAATTTAGTCAACAAGGAGCAGCTAGATGGGGAAAAGTTCTTAATGTGAGGGCGTGCGTAATAAAAAGAAAAAGAACACAAGACAAAAGTGGAAAAAGCAGTAACAAGGATCCGGTCATATTGCGACAAAATCAATGAACTTAAGGGATGCTTTTCAAGAAGGACAAGAATCCAATATCCTATCCCATTTAAAGTAATTGTCCAGAGCAATCTTAAAAGTTTACAAGGTCTTGGGATGAGCCAATTGCTTTCATCTTAGTATCTGGGAAATGTTTTGATAAATTTGATATTCAATCTAACGTTTTTCGTGGTCTGCAGTAAAACAGTGGTACCTCTTGTAACACTGTTAGAAGGCAAGAACATTCTAGCAAAAGAAAATTGTAATATCCACAAACAGTGAAGATGGAACGTCGTATCACAATTTTAATTATTTGTTGTCGACAAAGATATATACCGTATATATCAGGAACTGTTAAAAGACCTTGTGCCCCAACCCCCCATCCACCACCACTACAGGGTCTGCCCGACTTAAGACTTCTGGGACGTACTGTAAAAGGTTTGTTCATCTCTCAGCAGTCTGTCATTGAGATGGAAGTACAACTTACGGTAAATTCTGAACTGTGTGAATGAAATAAATGAAGACATTTAACACCTTTTTTCCGTAGAGGGATCGATGTGCAAATAAGCTGAACTGGCAGAAGTCTATTTTTTGATAACTAGAAAAAAAATTCCAAATATTTCAAAAGATAGACAGGTGTAGAGTCTTTTTCATGTTTTTGAATACCACTTGAATTTTATCAGTCATACGCGTCAATGAGCATCAAATCCTGAATATTTATTTCCCTGGCAATGCTTTGCAGTACAGAAATCCATGATTTTCTGTAACTAAAGCAGACAGCAACGGCCCTCACAGAAATCCTAGATCTGAGCACTCATACAACTCATCCGTGCCTGAGTTTGTGATTGTATTCTGGACCACATCTGACGCAGATCTGGAATTTATATCCCACCAGATAAAAATGGGCAGCTATAACTTGATATAAAATATAGTTTGATATGGGCCAGATACAGCTTGGTATGGCCAAGTATTGCAAACATATCTGGACCAGATGACAGTTTATCTGTATTACGTAAATTAAATGATCCAAATAAAATATTGCATAAGTTGTAACTTGTTTGTTTGAGCAATACGTCGACCAGTTTAAACATTATCTAGATTAAATTCAGGTAAACCTTTAAATGGCCCAGATAAAATTGTATCTGATGAAATTCCACTTGAACCATGTCTGGACCGTCCAGATCAAGCTTAATTTGTCCAGTGATTGTATGGAGTCGTAATCCACGTTAAGTTCTATGTGGCCGAAACTAAATTATATATTCGTTTAAACTTGTTAAGACTGAGTGTAAATCCAGATGAAGTTTTACCGAGTCCAAAAATGAAGGTATACGTTTGAACTTTATTCAAATCATATCTGCAAGACAACAAAAAATGTAGTAAGATTAAATATTCGTTAATTACCCAAACCAAAAAAAAAAAATCAAATGACAATTNNGGGGGGGGGGAATCATTAAAGGATAAAGATGATGATTATATACATATGCATGTGACTTGAATATGTCCATTCAAGGTGCAATATAACATTTAAGTGGAATGGACAATATGTAAGCAGCATATTTAAATAAAGTAAAAAACTATTCAGCAACTAATAAAAGCTTGCCTCCTCAAATCAAACACCTTCAGATGTAAAACCAGGATCCCAAATATGAGGTATTGAAATGATCTGAAACATAGAAAGAAGTAAATATTGCAAATATGATTGCACATGCATGGTTTTCATTTGCATTTACAGTCTGGATTTTGACGATTCACTGTTAGTATTGGAATGTACAAATCAGTTGTTTTTACATCCCAATAATAAACTTTAATTTGAAATTTATTTTGAATACACCACTTTAATTTGAAAATAATACATTTCTTTAAATAATGTATCATCATAATGTTTTATCATATTAATCTAAAAATTTAGATGCAACAAATCTAAATCTAGTTGCGTGTCATCGTCGCCAGTAGCCAGGGTGGTCTCCGTTAACTTTGCATCCGTCTTCTCCCAATTCTGAAAGACTGACGCCCATCGCACAAACAAGTGCATATGGGCATGCACGGTCCATAAGCTTATTGGATTTTTCCACTACATAACCCGTCAAAGAAAATTGGAATAAGTTAGTTCTACATCAGTTTATCATTTCCAACTGGAAAATAGGGATAGGCTTACTAAGTGCGGTGAAAGAACGTTGGTATATGGCCAGGAAAATTGAAATGTCTAATGCATGTTAAAAAGGAATAGACTGCTTCTATGTGTACGTGTAAAGTTAAGTGTGTTCCACAATTACACGAGGCCTATATTTGAGTTAAAGCTGCTTTGAATTACAAATGTAATCGTTTAAATTTAATTATCGTCTCAGAAGTTCTCTTAGGAGAGCATACTGAAGATTGAAAACCTCGAATAAACTATAATTACCTCCTCCACCAAGGACTTTCCCTTGCTAAACTTCAATCCTTCATGACCCTTCTCTTTACTCAATGTCACAAACTTCGTTTATTTTAGGAGCTGGAGAGAATTGTCAGTGGTGTGTATCTGGTTCGTCTTTTCGGTAGACGACACTTCATCTGAAATCAACTTTTGGACCAGAACATATGTTTACATAGTAACATATGTTGGATCCATGCCATTTTTTATTAGATAATTATACATGCTCGTACTTCTTTGAACAGCTGGCAAGATATATGCGTACGTCAGGTGCGCTGATTGTGTGGTAGTCCCCGTCTATGGTACAGCTGCCCCATATTGCAGAGCGGAAGAAAATTCCATATAATTTTATGAGTATATTGAGAATGGAACTTTTAACCACCCCAACGCTTTGCATAAAAGGCAGCAACGTATTGTCTCAAATATGGACGTCGCGTCGAAGCAATATATTAGGACCATACATACTGGACGAGTACGGGCAGCGTGTGTTTATACGCTAATATATTCCTTTTTAATAATTTCATGGAGACATGAGGATTTATTGTTACGACATTGCGTTTACTTTATAAGGTAGCGTACCCCTGTTAAAGACAAACTGACTTACACACTAAATCGCAAAAGTTATGTGGTCTCTATAGCCGTGTAGTACTTTCCAACAGATATAAGTACCGCTCTTTAGAAAGCTGATACATTGTCCATTTATGGCGTTTTCAATTTTTCGTACCTTACGTTTTCTGCTAGATGCCGTCCAAGTTACCATACCTTATCTCTGTGACAAATAACACATTGCCTCGAATGATACTTCTCCCCCAAATAAACACAAAAATATTGTTGTGATGTTTTGCAAAATATTTTAAAAACATTAAATGCTGAGTTGCAAAAATATTCTAAAAATATTTTCAGTCCTGAAAATGTTACAAAAATATTTTAAAAACATTTTTACAACTCAACAAAAAATATTTCCAAAAAGCATATTTGAGATTGTCTCAAAATATTTTAAAAATATTCCGTGTTTTCTGGGCGCCATCTATAAGTCCATAACTTTTCCATAATTGCTTCAATTGGCGCCATTTCCCCACCACGCGCATATACCTCAACTCGCCTACTTCTATATTCCTTCCACAAAAGAACCCATCTCAAAATAAAATACAAAAAAAAGGTTGTTCAAGTGTCCCTGATAGCGACTTTCACGGACACAGGTGAACAGAAAGGAGAGGAATCTCCAACTTCTATCGTACATGCCAGGGTTCCTTGACGAACCCCGCCGGCTATAGTATATGCTACTCTAAAGTCGTATTTATCTACATGCATATTTGGCGTTCCATAGTAACAATAATAACCATGTGCGTGATGCTTTGCAATTGTTAAGAACGTACACTCCATGTGGCTTGTCACTTGTAAGCCTTTTACATGTTAATATATGTGCAGATAGCTATTCAGCGACAGTCTGCCAGTCAAGAAAAACTGATCCAGCGTCCTCCGTGAAGCTAAGGCCGAGAGGATTGCCGTCTCTCAGGAACCAAAGAAACTTTTGTAAAAATTTCTAAACACCACAATGGTAAGCATCGCTCTTGTTAGTGTGCCAATGGCCAATCGTAATTTATTGGCTTAATCAACCCTGAGTGAGAAGAAGACGAGCGCTGCAAGTGCAACTGAAACTTTTAACTTAGGTTAGCCTGTAGCCAGTGCTGTGTAGACCTAGGCCTAGGCTGTTACTGTTAGGTGTTTAGTTGGTAGGCCTACTCATGTCATGATTCATAATCATAGGCTAGGCCTATGAACTCGTAAGTAGGAACGAGACCAGTCTAGGCCTGTCACTGTCAGTTCTTTTATTCGGTAACCCTGTTTGTTTGACAAAACAATAAAAACTGTATCTAACAGAACTTTACTATAAATCCAGTACTGTAGGCCTACTAAAGTACTAGCCTAGTCCAATGTGATGTGGACATCCAGGTTGAATGAGGGAGCATATAGTATTGTATAGAAAAAATAAGGACCTCATACATAGTTATTAACATTACATGTGGTAAGCTAGGCCTAGCCTAAGTATATATCTGAAAGGCATGGAATTTGGCAACATTTCCAGTATCTCAGACCAAAGTGTCAACTAAATTGTAAAATCAATTTGGATTACACAAGTAGACCCTAGTCCTATAAGGCCTACCTTTCATGTAATACTTGTGTCCAAAGTCATTAATATTGTGACAGAGCTTTTAGTGCAATACCCTTTCTCCAGTTAAATATGTTTTGTTTAGCTCAACACTAGGAGTTGGGTGGTACCAGGAAAATCAGTATGGCCTATGGGTATTTGCAGCACATCATTGCCAGTATTACTCAAAGTATGGATATTGACCATTGACCACATGTTCAACATTATTAAAACAAGAGGCTCTGCCCCTTGTGCAACATTGTAAAAGCAAGAGGTTCTTTGCCCTATATACGGTGTTAGCAATGCAGTAACTTGTATTCATGTCTGTACACGTAAATTCATTGACAAAAAAGAACATGAAATAGCGAGGTAAAAAGTTTCATTTGTGCAGCTTCAGCAGGGTTTGAGAGCAGTTCTGTATAGAACAGGACATAAGTCGGCCACCAACTTTTTGCTGGTATGATCATGTGTCAGTATACTCACTCGCCATTTGCAGCCTAGGAATTCTAGAAGTCAGGTGATCTGATTACTGTACATTACTTGCAACTGATTTCTTCACATGAAATTTTTGAAACTTGTTTTGTTGTACAGTATTTTCTCCAGAAGTAAAAACAAATGCGTGTTAATTATCGCTTACATTCACGAACAACTTAACTTTCATGATACAAGCACACTACTGTATGTGCATCGTATAGTACTTTTGTCGTTCTAAGTGAGCAAGTCACAGTACTATTTCATCAGGAGATTTTCACCTGTTGTTCATCACCTCAGTTCCAAGCTGTTCAGCTAGTGCTGTGAAGTATTCAAAAGTATCGGTACTCTCACAAAAGAAATTTCCTCAGTTACTGCAAGAACCGTTTCTGTGAATGCCAGTATTGGCTTGGGTACCGGGGTACCACCCAACCCTGCTCCATGCAAAATTTGTTTCTTAAAAATTGCTCTGTCAACCAATTTGAGCCCATTTTTATCCTAATCTCATAGGCAAGAAACTCTGTGTTTAATTCCACTGATGAGATGAATTTAAATTGATGTCATGAATTTGCAACCATCTGTAGATCTGTTTTACTGAGTAAGTTAATTTTAATTACAGTAAATGTTTCCCATCTTTATTTTTCAGTCACAAGATGATGAAGTAAACCCTAAGGCCTACCCATTGGCCACACAGGAACTGTCCTTGAAAATCATGGACCTTGTCAAAATGGCTTCTACAGAGAAACAACTCCGCAAGGGTGCAAATGAGGGTAAGTTGGATTCATCTGATGAAAAGATATTTCATCCAGTTTGAGAAATTAAGTTATGACCAGAAATAGTATGATAGTCAGTCACACAGTTTTGAAGAACATGTCTCAGTAGCAGGGTTAATTGTTCTGGAATTCCTGGAAAGTAAGGGAAATGTGAAATATGAATTTCCAAGACTGGAAAGCCAAATGATCTTCCTTTTCCAAAGTCCTAGAAAGGTCAGGGAATTTTCTGAAAGGCTATCTTTTTTTAATAGTTACTCAGCTTAGATGGTCATCAACAATTAATATGATGTTGCATCTAATTAATAGTATTTTACCCATGTGCTTGTCACAATGAATTGTACACTGGAAAGAGTGCACCTATTAAAGCAGAATGCCCAGACTAGTCAGTACTAGTGTATTGCAGTTGAAATTTTTAGAAAAAGCAGCATGTATTTACTGTATGTTCATTTGTACAGTACTGTGGTTTAAGGTTCCTGGAATGTGTAGTTGAGGACCTTGTAATTAGAATGAACGTGTTGTTGTAGTTTTGATCGGTTTGTGCACAGTAATGTCCTAAAGATGAACAATCTCTTGTCAGAAAGGAAGAAGATTTTGCATTTATTGGAAGAATGACAAGAAAAAATGATTTCAGCTGTCTGCTGTTGCAGGGATAGGATGACGTGTTTGTAGCTAAATTGATGGGACATCATACTGTGCATTTGACATAAGTTGAAAGCAGCATTCAAAGAACCTGCTTGCTTTTCATTATATATTTTGAATTTCCTTCAGAATATCAGAGTATGGCTTCAACCTGAACGAAAGTTATTTAGACATGGACTGTATACATTCAGAAATTTGCAATTAACATCCAGAGTTGTAAGACGGTGGGAACATGACAAACCATCATCTTTATGGGTTCTAGTCCAGCAATATTTTGGCCCAGCATCACATCAAGATTTTTCTTTGGTTTTCTTTGAATCTGGGCACTGGTCACATGGAAGCCAGTGTGAACATTTAATCTGGCAATGTTTAAATATGACTTGTGACTGTTGAAGATCTTGTTTCAGTAGTTCCACATACTGTACACAGTACCTTGTATTGCTGGGTAACTGGAACAAAAGAAAACAATGCAGATCAAAATGCAAGCATTCATCTGTTTCAGTTCCTTGTTCAATGATGAATGAAGAAAACACTTGATCAAAAACATTACAAACAATGGACACTCAGAAATGGACATTTTTATAGAAGTCCTTGAATTTGTAAGTTCGTTCAAAAATAAAAAGCAGGGTTTTAGTTGTTTTGTGAGGAACACTGTAAGATAGTTTGCTTACAGTACATGAAACATTTTCCCAAGGTAGGTATAACTATAATCATGCTTAATCCCACAGAAATAAAGTGATAATTGTACTTCAGTGATCTTGTCATCTGATCAAAACAATGTCACTATTCGGATTATCTTACTATATCTTCTTTGCAGCCACAAAGACCCTGAACAGAGGACAGGCAGAGTTTATCGTACTAGCAGCTGATGCTGAACCTTTGGAGATCTTGCTCCACCTCCCATTGCTCTGTGAAGACAAAAACATTCCCTATGTCTTTGTGCGGTCCAAGGGAGGTAAGTCATACCATTAGGCCCTGAATTTTTAGGCATTCTAGTGTGTTCTCACACCATCACTTGCCACAAGTCACTGAGAGTCAAGTGCAATATTTTGCACACCTTGCTAAGAAATGGGAACCCAAGTAATTTTGTTACAGTTTTATAAATATTGCACACCTACTACAGTACCACAATCCTTTGTTTCCTGCAGAGTGATTTGTGGCATACTTGGGAAATTTAAAGCTCAAGGCGTGTACCATCTTAGTCACTGTTTAAAGAAAAGAACATTGGAAATGATCCTTTGTGATTACCCTCGATGAAAATTGTGCCATTTCATATATTTTTCTTTGAAACACTACATCCAAAATATTCTCCCTACTTACCACGCACAAAAATCATAGATTCTAAAATTCTTTGAAACTTGAATCAGAGAAAGCTAACAAAGTACAGCCAATGAACTTATAAAGGAGTTTTAATTTAGTTTGTAATTTTCAGCTAATTGCTGAATTAAAATGTCATAGCTTACATCCCATTGTGGAATTTCACAAAAATATCTGTTTTCACAAATTCACCTTAACACCACAAAATGATGCACTGTAAATTTTTAATGCAAAAATATGTCTTTTTTTCTCCCAAGCAAATACATGCCAAAGACAGTGTTGTTATCTTATTTGTAGTGGATTTTTTCTAAACCAAAAGTCCCACTCAAAAACCTTTCCTCTACCTGACTTTCATTCTCTGACTTGAAATTCTAGTCAGATAAACACCACAAAACTCTTAAGTCAAGGAGCCTGCATCTTTGAAATAGAGGGGGCCATTGAAAAATTCAAATCAGATAGAAAATACATCCATGTGGTCCTAGTAGAGATAAGTATAACCAATGCAGTGCTCAAGCTCAAGAACACTTCTGGGCGCTACTTAGGTGATCAACATGCAGTATGAGAGGAACACATCTGCCTTGTGGCGAATGACAAACAGATTTATGTTGCTATAATGTTTGCATTGGGCAGTGAACAATCATTTATGGGTGCATTGTTGATTAGCTCATTTGACATAGTTTTGTGCATATATTACAGGATGTATCCATCTTATGCAGCAGTATGTAGTTAGGACAGGATGGATGTATTTGTCCTATTAGCATTGACTGGTTTAAGTCGAAAAAGAATTGATGTTTCTACTGTCACCAGTAATGTAGTGTGATTGTTATTAGTGGAATTTATAATCATATCCATTAATTTCAATTACCAGAACTAAAAGAAGCACTGTCTGCTGTTTCCACCATTTATAGCACAACTGTCAGTCTGTTTTCTAAAATTGTAAAGATGTGGATGTTTCACACCTTCATTCTTTGCGGTGTTCGCCTCAAGTCTTTTAGGTTGCAGCCCGCCTTTTGAGTAAAAATTGATCCCCCCAGAATAGCAACCACCCCCTAAAAAAATATCCTGTCCCTACTAAAGTTCCACTCATCTACCAAAAAAAAGGTGTGAGAGAAATCATCTGCAAGTGGCACCATTTTGCATTAAGCATCTCAATTATTACAAAGCCTTGTCCCTCTTACCTGAAATTGCTTTGGGATCACTTTGGAATGGAGTTTCTGTTTTGTGGGTGGCCATCTACCCCCTCCTCAAAAATCTTTGGAGAACAGTGCTATGAAATGGCTTTCTAAGTCATATGTAAGTTTACAATGCTTAATGTACAAATTTCGTGTAATGAACAAGCTTTTACTATTCTATGTAAATCTGAATTTTTGTAGATAAGCACACTTAAGTATTCTCACCAGTCTGTGGAAATAAATCAGTCCTCATCTCACAAACGATCAAGTACGTTTCCAGTCAAGTCGGTTTTGTACCCTTGTCTTCGCAGCCCTGGGTCGTGCTTGTGGAGTCACCCGGCCAGTCATCGCCTGCTCGGTGACCATCAACGAGGGATCGCAGCTGAAGGGGCAGATTCAAAGTATCCAGCAAGAAATTGAGAAGTTACTCATCTGATCTTTCTTCAGAATGTGTTCCTACTTTTACTCTCTGTTGCATGTACAGCCATTGCCGAAAATGTTTTCACAGAATTCAGAACAGAAATACATCAAGTGAGGCATTTCCAGCATTATCTTCCTCTTTCAGCCTGCTGTTCCAAACTTACACAAGAGAAGGCCTTTCCTGTTGAATTACATTTGCCATGATGTGAACCTCAGCTTCTATAGGTAACAAACATGCAACGACCCCCTGAAAAGCAATAAGTTCAAGCTAGATTTGTGCTGTTAGTTTTCCTTCAACCACCAGAATAGATGGTGGGTTCTGTCAACCTGCCAACCCACTAAAAAGAGGAGGTTATAAACTCCTATTATGCAATAGTTTCATTCATTTGCAGATTGTGGATTCCTTGTAAGCTTAATTTATCCATTGACTGATTTGCTCATCAAGAATTAGGTCATCTCTACAATTAGGTCATCTTCTCAACTGTCTTACTTTTCACCCAGCTCTATTCAATTCTGAGTACTTTTAACAAAATGGTGATCATGAACTTTTAATCTGATGGTATCTTCATTGATATATACCCTCTTAAAGGCTCTTATCTGTGGGAGCCTAAATTCAAAAAGTGATTTTATAATTTGTTGTGAAATCTGTGTTAATTATGACAGTCCTCTTCTATTTTTACTTTTTATTAAAGTATCAGTGAAACCATAGCCACTGTTTTTGTGTTTCATTTCTTTGCCGATTGTGATGTCCAAAGGCAGAAAAAAAGGACCGGCTCAACTCTGCATTATCTATAAAAACACAGTTAAAAGCACTCCCTTTATTATGCTAGGCTATTTGTCAGTTCAGACAGTACATGCTAAATTGATGCTTACACCTCCCTCTTGTGAGATTTGATCTAAATGGTCACCGAAATCAGGTTTGTGCTTCATATGTAGTGCAACCTCAACTGCTGATGTACAGCAAGGTCAATGTAGCACATTTTCCTACAGAAAAGAGGAAGAATGGTTGGAGGGTTTTCTGGGAAGAAAAATGTACAAATTTATTTCCATACCATAGAGGATCAAGAGATACTCTTCTTGCTGCTTGTGCAATGTTTCCTCTGGTGTAGATTATCCTTGATATATTTTCAGTGATGGTAAATGTGCCTTGGAGACTAGGTTGTCAAGGCAATGTTATATTGGCAGGGAGTTTGAAGGACAGAGTTTTATAAAAAAAAAAAAAAATTGATAGTTTATTAATTGGGATGAAGTACTCGGTGTCTCCAATCAAATGTTAGTACTTATTTGGACATAACATCTTAATTAGACTAAGAGAAGTTTGTCATAGATTTGAGATCACCTGACAAACTGCTCAATTTCTATGGATTGTATCGATCCCCACCTGTGATTTCACATCAGATTTTTTTTGAGGGGTTTTTGGTTTTTGCTAGTCTTGAGTGAGTCATTGGAACCATAAAGTCTGTTATTTTAAACCTTGATGTCATCCACTGTACTACTGGGGTTTAAATTGCTGTCCTAAATACTCGCATTCCTTTATGTAATAATGTCAAACATTCTGTTCCACACGTGATGTACCAGAATTGTAAAAAATGCAAGGGTGGGGTAGGGCCTGAGTGTTCTTGCAGGACCAAGTGGGGCTTTATCATCAACTGGCATGGAGTGTGAAAGAAAACTGGGCATCGCAAGTGGGTCAGATGTCCAGAAATGGTATTTCTAGGTTGTTTTGCACTGCTCGTACAGCCTTGATATGGGACAATCGGTCTATGACAAATGGTAATACATATCAGATGGGTTCAGATGATAAACTAGAATGACAATGAGTTATGCATTCTCTTTCATCTTGGAGCACTTGGCAAGTATTTGAGGGGACAGACACTCCTCACTTGCTTTATTGGGAATGATCCCCAAGACCCCCTTCTTGGTTCTGGGGACCACTTGGCCCCGCATCCCACAACATCATGGCTTAATGACACTTTCTAAAGTCGCTAAAACTTGACCTCGTTCACCTACGTTGAAACAAAAGGCAATGATGTTATTATCTACCAGATAACATTTAAACCTGCCCTCATAATATATTCATGCTGATACTGTTCTTCTAAAAAATTCTACATAGATACCTCACAACATGAAAGGCAGTGTAGGGTATGGTCAGATGCCAGTCAACTGATCCTGTGCCCTCCAGTGTTTTGGCATTCATTTTGCCAACAACACAGAAATAATGAATACACAAATGCTCCATTGAGCAGAAACCGCCTCAAGTAACTGTGTTGGATGTTAAGGCTGATGTTTGCCTTATTTTCCTGTTGAGATGGCTATGTGTAACCATACCAAGGATACTTTAAGAGGGACAGTTTCATCATGATGTTAATTTTGCACTGTTTTTAAGACCCTTGTTTGATTAATATCATGGTTTACATCAATTGAGCTTGATTTGAAAAATAACTGAATTTGGCCATATTTTTGTCAGCCAAAAAAAGTTGAGGAATATTTTAATTCCTTTTTATTGAAGTCATAAGTGCAGGTCACTTCAAGCACGCCTTACATAGCCCACAGTCGGTTGTTATCTACAGGAGTCATTAGACCGCCTACAAAATGCAGATTTCTTAAGCACTAAGAACATACCAGTTATAGGTACTAGTTTCAGTATAAGTAGTACTCATCACTATAGAAACATTTAATTTTTGTATGAAGTTGATGTAAATTAAGTTGATTGTGGTGAATGATGTATCAAACCAGTGATGGCGCAATATGAGGGACAAGAGGCATTTGCTGTAAAAGTGAAACTGGGGAAGATTTGGAAGGGGATGGGGGAGAAAAAGGAAGGAAAGAAACGGAAGGAAGAGGAAGAAATGAGAAGAGTTAAAAAGTAGACCTAACTCTGACTCATATCTTCCGATTTAAAAGAGAAGGAATCATACTTAATAAATTTGTTACGGTATCGTTCATTTTTCCCCTTTTTATTTCCCATTGAAAAAACCGGAAACAAAGGCATGTTACCATTGGGTAACATATTACAGTTGGGTAACATATGCTGGCCAAAGAAGAATAGCTACTCTTGGGAATCATTGCACTTCTGTTAGTATCGATTAAACAGGATTTACAATTTTCGTTGAAAGTGGCTGATTTATAACATCTCCCAAGAAGAGCGTCTCGGCTTAAAAGTAAAAAACACATCTGAAGAAGCAAAATTTTGCACTAGAGTGCATGCTACAGTTATTTTAACACTGAGGCTGACTGACCTATTTACTTATCAGTACAAAAAGTAGCTCCACTATTGATCATTTCTAATCGAAGAATATGACTTCAAAAGATGAAAAATACTGAAAAGAAGGTAAAGCCACGTTTTTTGGTGTGTCCAGAAGGGGGAGGACACATTTTTTACCGTTGTCCGTTGAAGGAAAGGGAATTTATATAATATAAACATGCAGGAAAAAAATCAACGTGGCTGTGGGGGGAATCCTACACTTTGTACTTTGCTGTGACAGTCTAGAAGGCTTTAGACACAAAATCGTGCCACCTTTTAAACTAGATCCGATACATGTGCTAAAAAAGTCATGATTTCCATCTTATTTTATGAAAGAAAATCCCTACTTTCGGCGATGTTTACACTACATGGTGATGGTGTCTATAATGATGAAGCACTGTTTAAGCTTCACAATCCCAAGCGTTTTCATCTGTTTGGAGCACCGACGTTCCCCCCCCCTCCTTCAAAAGCATGAAGAATATCTCAGTGGAATGATATGCCGGAGAATTGTCTTTTTGGTGCTTCGTATTCACTTTATGATACAGGTCGATTTCAATGTAGAATTTATTCCGATCAAAAGATCACACGGAGACTGCTTAATGATTCAGTTGGAACTATAGAGAAACGTGATGTACATTAAGACACGCACTATATGTGAACTACCACAGGCCCATCACATATCTCATGCTTTGCCCTCCCAGTCCCATTATACGCTTTTTTCGTTATCCCCACCCTGACTACCTCTCAAAGATGCAATCTATGTTCATCCTGAGAAGTTCTAGATTCTTTGTTTTAGTCTCGGCAAGAAGGTTTTGGTCTCGGCACACTGAACGAAAGAAATCAAAACTAGTGTGACCCCCGTCCTATAGACGCCAAGAGAAAAGCCTAGTAGTAAAGTATGCACCGCAGACACCCGTTTTGGGGTGGTGCAATGAGGTGGTGCAATGAGGTGGTGAGTAAAATGAGAAAAAAAAAGAGAAAATGAGAACACAAATACGACGACGTCCGTCCCTTCCGTGATGACTCTCTGCATACGTCCCTAGTTTATGGCTATTAGGTTACTATTTATGCGGTTAATATTTAAGTGGTATTGAAACATTTGTAGGACTAGATGGTGTGTGTGTGGGCTTACCGTTGAGTATAATTATACAAGAGGAACGTCAGGGGGTAAATGTTCAGTTTTCCGTCGGTAACCATAGTCGTATGACATGCAGAATATCAAAACAACTTGATTGCCAGACATATGGTAAGTTCAAAAGGCCGGTATGAAACACATGAGATAGCGACCTATATGGCTATCCTATCGGAACA
>VJOZ01005894.1:11513-23701 GCA_009801055.1 Stichopus horrens | reverse complement strand
CTTATACATAGCTTAATTCAGACAGCAAGAGGGGTGCTCCTTTCTTTTCATTTCACCACCTCATTGCACCACCTCATTGCACCACCTCATTGCACCACCTCATTGCACCACCTCATTGCACCACCTCAAAAAAGGGTGTCTGCGGTGAATACTATACTACTAAGCCTTTTATCCTGTTTTATCTACCCCATCTATTGTAGACGCTAGCTGTTGTACTGCAGTTGTGTTGTATCTGCGGAAGCCTTAATTTGTACATATCTTTGTATCGTTCTGTGGAACCATAAAATTCAGGGTTTTTTTTTTGCCTGAGACTTTTTTTTTCTACGTGTGGCTGACCAACCATACAAAACTTACAAGCAATCTGGAACTTGTTTTTACCGGAGAGTTGGTACTGAGTATAGCAACTCCGTGGTTTTTATTACTCATAAGTAGCTTTTAAACAAATTCTTGTCGCTTTTCAACTTTTCATGTTGCCAGCTAAGAAGAGTAATAGCCAAATGAGCCTGGCTTGCATTAAAATCATTTCGAATCTTTGCTTTGGATGATGCATTATGGACCAACATACACCTCAGTATCCTGAGACTTAACTTTTGCCAAGAGATTTGCTAAAACCTCAGAGCGGGTGGGTGCTAGGGGCCCAATGGCGGGCCCCTGGACCACACCCGATAAGTATCGCACCTAGCACTCGATTTCACACCGGGAGCGAATTTTTTTTGTCCGCCCAATATTTTCTTTGGCCCTCAATTTGTCCCCCTCCCCTCACACTTCTGAATCCTGGTGCCGTCATTGTTCACTCCCACACCAGCATCTTGTTCACTATCTCACAAATCACTGTTTGATGAAAGACTGAAATGATAACATGACACTTCAAGTTACTCGGTGGTTATAAAAAGGTAGTGTAAATCCCCAAATTACTGAAAGTCCTTGGTGGTATTTGTAATTACACCGTGTAATGTACATTACCTTGCAATTTGACACCAGTGAAGCTCTGAAGACTGGGTCCATCGTAGATGGAGATTATATGTCTGATCTTTCCAGGCCACTCACATGTTAGTTATGACATTTCGGACATCGTACAACGCAATGTACAACTGCTTGGAGAAAGTTGTTTACAAACAGATTATCATGGCAGACGGAGGAAAGCTTCCTTTAGTTTGTGAATCACTCTTTTTCTTGTCATGGACAAGCCTCTTCTCATCGATTTTAATCCTATTTAAATCATGGTCTTAGTCATAAGAGGCTCTCCTTGTAGCTCCTGTGGTGTTCGCTGGTACCTGGTAATAGCGCCCTTGGCTGGGAAACCGCTGCAAAATTGGGTTCTTTGGTAAAGGATTCTACCACAGCGTCTACAATAAATTATCTTCGCTTCTAGCTTCTAAATAAGTTTAGCGCCCTCGAACTATGCTGAAGGTGTGGTTGGAGTAGGTGTTTGCTTACTTGTTGATACTATCTTCAGTGTGTCATCTTGCACTTTTTGTGTACTGTACTGGGCAATAGCAACCACAGCGGGACCAAACAAAACAGACCCAGCCTAGTTTTACCGTACCTTACTTAGGCCTAATTACAAGGACGTTGTACACGGGCTTGGTGCTTGGTAGAGGATCAACTATGCTCAGTTGCGCTACAATCTGTTGCTGTTGATTTTAAGCGTGTTTGAATCTTTCACTTTTACAAATCTTTTTGTAATTCACGGTGAAAGTCAGGTAAGTTTGGCTTTAACTTAATTTAAAAGTGGTTTACGCTATGTCACTCTTTTGTAGTAAAGTTTTGCAGGCGGTAACCTCACAAGTCACAGTCCGTATGTTTGGTTTGTCGAGATCTCTAGGCTAAGACATGAGAGACTAAATAAATATGCCTATCATTTTATCAAGTATCAGTTTATCACATACCTAACAGGCTTAGCCTAACTCAGGAATGCTTGGCCAAAGCCAAACGAAGTTTCAAGGTTAAATGCAAACTGCAAAGTATTTTGCAGAGCTTAATCAGAACTCAAACGTGAGTCAGTTTACTAATACCCATTATCATTATGTATGCTCTAGCATATCATTATGCCCTAGCATATCATTCTAAGACAAATTTAAAATTTCTGTAACTTAAAAGTTATTCAGAGGGAATAATTTATCCAGTATGGTATCTCATTGTGCTACACAAATTAGTGAAATTGCTACTCAGATGGAATATTGTTGTAGCAGTTTTTGTACATTACAACAATTTATGCCTTTTATAGATCTTGCAACAAAGTACCCCAAAAAACCTGAAAACTGCTTTGCAAGTTTAGAAAACTAAATTATTCGCTGAATCAGGTTTAATACTGCACTTCTATGCATCTTGGCAAATGAGGAATTTCAGTTGGGCTAACAATATGGTAAAATCCTGTGCTAGCTGGCCACACTTGAATAATGCTAGAGACTCAGGAGTCAGGGTTTATGTTTTGCTAATTGCTAATAGTGATTTAAGCCATACATGCAGTCCAATGCTAATGTGAGGTTTTGTTGTATTGAAAAGTACTTATACATAAAGTAGTAGGCCTAGTTAAACTTTCTGGCCTAGTTCTGAGTATAACTAATAATAATTAATATGTAATATATATTCAACGTGACTGATATTTGACTGCTGTATCCCTCCTGGGAAGTTTGAAGTTTATTCTCAAGTTCTATGTCAATTGTATGCCTCCACTGGCTTTGACGAACCGCTGGTGTGGAGTTGACGTCTAAGCCAAAGGAAAGTGGAAACTTTTGACTTTGCCATTGCAAAAAAAATGTTGCAATCTCTTGCATTTTTCAGTTGTTCATGCATTCCCAAATTCTCAGTAATTTTCAAAAAAGAAATTTTAAAGGGAGATGTATTAGTGTATTGTGAAATGGCAATTACCCATGTCCTGCCAGTTTGTCTTTCAATGAAAATTGTGCTGACAAAGTGATGATAAATTTGGAAAGGTTGCACACTGTAATAATGTATGCATGGCGAATCACATAAACTTTCCTTTTCCTTATTCCAGTGTGGACTGCTTTCTGTTCTGTAAGTTCCAAGATTTTTAACCACAAATGTCTGTGAACTCTCTTGTTGACCTATGTGGAATCGAAGAGCATGCCTGGATTATATAACATCAGCTGTTAAACCTTACACCCGGGCTGTCACAAAATGAAGACTGACAAGCAGTTGTGACACACTCATTGTTGCAAAACATGTTGTCAGTGCAATTAATGAAAGGTTCATGAATAAAAATTAAGCAAGAGAAGAAAAAAAGCATACATGTTTGAAAGTAGGTGAAAAATATAGAGAAGCCTATAGATGTTACATTCATTTCCTATAGTGGCGTATTGAACATTTGTGACTCCAAGCCTGGACGATCACTGTAACTTATAATGTCTTTGTGGTTCAGTTTGCAAATTAGAACTGTACTTGCACTGGCAGGCACTGGCACAACTTTTACATGTAAATTGAATTTCCAAGGCTGGTGACTGTCGTGCACTCTCTGCGTACAGTATGTTGCACAGTATATATATTGTATACATGCATTAATGAAGTCTTGATGTCAGAAATGCCCATAATCTGTAGAGAACAACAAAACTTTGCACTAGAACCCCTTTGATGTTTGTGGAAGGTCAAAGGTCATGTCAAGCAACCCATATGCCAAATAATGAAAACCATGTAAACAGTACAATATCTCTAGAATGGAAGCTCTTGCAATTGTTTGTGTAGTTTTACTGTAGTAAGTGAAACAAACCTGTTGTTAGTGGAAGAGGCCAAAGTACTTTGTCACTTGAGGTCATCAGAGGTTGAATTGCAAAAGCAACTGTAATTAAAAAAATACAAACACAGTGTCTCCAGAAAGAAATCTTGTACTGATTTCACAATTTACACGTACCACATTGGGTGAAACGTCCCATTTTTTTTTTTTGAGATCAAAAGGATATTATGCTGCTAGTGCTAGCTACATGTAATGGAAGCTGGCTTTGGAAATAAACAGAGGCAATACTTCAAGAGGGAAGTTTTCCTCCTATGTGTAATGTCATGAATCCAGCTGCAGTGTTATGTTTTCTGTTAGGTAACTAGTTAGTGTGATATATTTCATTAACTTAAAACTCTAGTTATAGCATCTATACCACAATGCATTGACTGTCCAGTGATTGTGACATTAGCAGGGATGTGGTGATGTCGGGTGTTGCCACATCGAACTTGCACATTTCACCTGGCACTCATCCAGAAATGGTAAAAAATACCAGGACACTGTCATTAGCTTTTTTAACTTGAGTAGAAGACAGCTGGTAGTTTCTCATAGAAAGGTAATTTGAAGCCGTATCGCACAAAAAGGATGCATTAAAATCACCTGGCAATCAAAATCAAAGAGGCACACCCACGCAGCGGCATAGTCAATACCAGATATGTCATGTAGCGGTTATTGTGCAGGTTCATGCCTACAATTCTGACTATGTGGGTATATTAAAGCATTTGGCCCCACAGCACTGTATACTCAAGTATACACTTTAGGGTACGTAAGACATTGCGTAGAAATTACAGTACTGTAACTTGTGTCTTTGGGAGATGATCTATACTGCTTCATGTGAGATGTAGTATCATTACAGTATTTTAGCCAAAGTAAATGGAGGCACTGTATGTATTCACTAATATACAGTATGGTACACATTCTATCAGGAATGGCTCTGTTCGAGGTTGCTTTACAGCAAGTACTTCCTGTAAGTTTCTTCTTCCAAAGTTCTTTCTTTTCTTTTTCCTGCGTGGTCAGATTTGTTACTGGTACTTTTCATTGTGTGTAAAAGTGGACAGATCTCGCTATGGTTGGATGTATCGTTTCTTGATGAAATACCACAAATTCAACTTGTGCATTAATTCAAAATGTTCACCAGTGAGCGATTCCTATCAGTGTATGTGATACTGAACAGTGTTCAGCTTTATAGCTGTAGCTGTGTTCATGATACACTGTACAGTGTTCAGCTTTATAGCTGTACAGTAGCTGTGTTCATGATATACTGTACAATGTTCAGCTTTATAGCTGTAGCTGTGTTCATGTTAGTTGATACAGCTGATCATCAAGGAGCACGGATGTGTCATTGCTACATCCTTTGTTAGTTAAATGAGCCTTGACGCAAATACTGTTTTTTCATCAGTCTATTATGTATGTACTTCTTCCTTTTAATGATTTTTTGCAATATGGAGCAGACAAAACTTGTGCTCTTTAAGAACGGGAGAAGTGCTCAGTGATGTGCTTCGATGTTATTTTTACACATTCGTTTTATATATGCATATGCATGGATCAATGACAGTTGCATTTGCTTTCTGTCTTCATACAGGTGGCACCTCTCAAACTAGTGGTGTTACCTTTAAAGCCTGTTCACGCAATACTCTCCAAGTTAACCGTCTGAAAAAAAAAAGGCTTGCTTGAATAACTGATTCTGATGTGTGTGGATGCACTGAAGAATGCCACCTGGATTTATCAGGAAAATACATCGCAAAACTATGTAATGAAAGACACTGGAGTTATTAATTTTATTTGAAGACTGAAAATCAGTCTGCTCATATTAATCCCCTTTTGATGATGATTGCAGTGGGTTAGGATACAGCTACTGTATTTACAGTAGGAATTAGAGAAAAGCTAGTACTTACTTAGTACTTACACTTCTCCAGTGTTATATTTCAATCATTCTTTTTTATACAAGATTGATATATCAATGAAATTTTGCTTTTTGTCGCAACTTGCTTGTCTCCATACAGGCTTTGCACTTTCTACTCACCTACTTTTTTTACCTCTAGGACTCCAAACCCAGTTCATGAAAGACTTCCTGGTATTAACCTCTGATAAACTTGTTTCAATAGCCAATTCTGCTGCGTAAATGCTTTGAAGACAGGCACTTGGCTTTATTAATGAAAAGACAATGCAAAAACTTCATAACTAAAAACCCCTGAGTTATTAATTATTGAGTTTTTACATACAAGACTCTTGAAGACAGTGGTGAGTGGTACTGTATTGTTTCTGCATAAGAGGCATCTACCATCCCATTCATAAAATATCCAGGGTATCAAATTTGCTGATTTAACCCTGTCCCTGGCTGGCTATATGGTTGAATTTACTACTGTACAGTAGTTCACCTGAATAGTTTCAGCTAGGGTACTGTATAGGAATTTTAGGGCATCTAAGGTCACAGCTTTGTGGTGTAAACTACAGCACAGAGTAGAAGGAAGCATTTGCATTGGAATAAATGACAATACATACAACTGTGATGTCACTACTAGCTGTCTCTGTACTTCAGTGGTGTAGGCCATGGCAAACACCACTTCACGTCATATTGCATATTCTGCACAGAATATGCAGTATATATGCACCTTCCATAATTTACAATACTTCTACTAGGCTGCTGTCATTCAGACCAACAGCTGCAAATGGTATATTTAGACATTGAATATTTCAATGCCATAAATGTGTTCATGTACTGTACAGTATTTTCTCTTGCCACTAAAATGTAGGCCTGTACTTTGTGTTCTATTGATACCTGGGCATAGACGGGAAAGTTAATTTTCAGCATGCACGTAAGTTTTCTGTCCAATTTCCTTGTTGTCATGTATGATGGACCCTAATAAAGGCTAACAAAACATCCTATTGAAGGTTCAATCTTAAGGTATTGAAATTTTCACCAAAACTTTGAATGAAACATGAATGTAGCGAAATCAAAAGTTGACAGCTGTTTGTCATGTCATTCACATTTGTGATGTACAATACAGTCTGTGGATGTTCCTCCTCGCGTTGTTTCCGCATGGTGAACTTACATAGTGCAATTCAATTGGTCCGCCTGTGTTTGTAATTTTAGCACCATCTAGCTTAAAAGGGTGCATTTGCCATCACTTCTTCAAAAAGTCTTTGTAGTTCGTAATCATTTTCTGTACTTACTACTTATGAAATGTGCACAAAAAAAAAATCAGAAAAAAAAAGAGAAAAAGAAAGAATAGAGAAAGAAAGAGAAAGGTCTGTGGGTCAAGATGAAGTTTACTGCTGCTGTTGATGGCTCTTCATCATTGATTGAGAGTCATATAGCCGAGAGCAATTGATCCTTTGATGGAAACATGGTCGTTTAACTTCCATTCTGACCTCAGCATAATTTAAATTTCTCTCTTTTTATTTGTGGGCTACAGTATTGCTGGTCTCAAAAGTATGTGTAAATACAGTGCTCTTTGTGAAAGAAAGGATTGGGCCCCTCACAGACATTCGATCACACTGATCCAGTTCTGAGAGGCGTCATGGATATGTGCAGTCAGTCATCTGCAAAAGCGGCAAAGGTACAGTTGATGAAAAACCCATAAATCGAAAGTCTTGTTGTAGTCTCTCGGCTTCACACATCTGTTGTATCATTTTCACCAGTGCAGCTACTTTATCATATTAAGTGTAGATAATATCACAAAGATACTTTCCATCTTCACTGTCAGAAGTGCAGTTTGGGGAACAGTGCAAACATCTCCATCTTCAGCCATTTTTTTAATGCCTCGAATTGTTTTTAGTCTGGTATTATTGTACTCCAGTTCTGAGCAAGTATCGCTTTTTGTCATTACCTGTGAGGAAGATCAGGAAAATCAATATCAGTTTCGCCTTTTTTTTCTTCTGTCAAACAACATTGCTGTAGGTTTTAACCTTCCTAAAGTGTTTGCTTGATCTGGTAGAGCACAACTATAGTGGAGTATACAGTACCTGTATCTATCGTTTTGCACACTGTTTAGGCCTATATGTCACAATGGCTTGAGGTCCAACTTTCATTGTTAGGTTGGTGCTTGTAAACTCTGCAACACAACAGCAGTTTTAGTGACCACTGACATGTTCATCAGCCGGGAAACCACCCAGTTTCTTTCAGCCATTTTTCTGAGATTAATGTATTCTTTAACGCAGGTAGAGTAGATGTACAGTATGGCATTGATCAGAATAGATACATAGCATGCGCCTTTAAAATTTTTCTTTCCCTTCATCTGGGTGTAAAAGTATCTCTCCCCAACCAGCTGCATTTTAATATTTACTCTTCCCCTGGGATCTGCTCCTTCCTCATAAGAAGCAGATCTTAGTCAGTCCCACAGAATGGAATATACTCAGTACACATATTGATACCCTACAGTGTATTGCCTAAATGGAGCAAATATTCTGTGTGCAAATCTACACTGCACTGCATGTGCTATATATTAAATACCTAACTTCATCAATTGATGCATAGTCTCTCTGTTGGACTAGCAGAGTAAGAGACGGATGAAAGATATGAATATTTAATGGATGCTCCTAGCAACAGTCCATAAAATATAACTTATTTATATTGCAATGGTTTTGGTTATGATTTTGCAGCCTAGCTTCTTTTGATATCATCAGCACAGTTTACCAGCACAGTGGTTTGTATCATGTAACTGCCAATATATACGTAATAAATTGAGTACTTTATAATGCGATGTCTGTAAGCTGAGGCCGTACTGTAGGTGTAACAGTGCGTTGATGATTTTTAAAGTAGCGATGTGCAAATATTTGTTGTGCCGTCAAATTTAACCCACCGACAGTTACAGCACTGCCGTGGGAGGTCAGAGCACTGCATAATGAAATGCCAGCTCCTATAGCATGTTCAGTTCCCTTTTATCCTTTATCGCACCACCTGGATTAAATGTTCATGTTTACAAGCTGCTCTGCTTGTAAAAACTTCATCCACTTGATTCAATATATTACATTTTGAAATCCATACATCACTATCAAGATCTAGAACTTATATGAAATTATGTTGCAATCAAAGACCAAAAGGAAAGGGATTTAATGTTGGAATTCACATTGGATTTAATTTTTGGAATTCATGTTGAATCAATTGCTGCTCTAATAGAGTCCTTGTAACTTATCTCAGTGTTTTATTTTCAAGTCCTGTAATTTGCCTGCAGAATCAATGTAATATGGATGTATCTGTTGTACAGCCAGAGACTTGGTGCACCGTGTGTAAAGTTGTGGAACCATCGTAGGTCTCGTTCTAGAGAAATTTGCCGTAAATGATAAACAGAGGATTGATCTCATTCCTAATAAGTTTTACACAGTAAAACTACTTTGCACCCCAGGAACTCACCCAGCGACACCGACCGGCAGGTTTTGCGGTGTTTTCCTCT
The DNA here is from genome assembly GCA_009801055.1 of Stichopus horrens. Taxonomy (NCBI): domain Eukaryota; kingdom Metazoa; phylum Echinodermata; class Holothuroidea; order Aspidochirotida; family Stichopodidae; genus Stichopus; species Stichopus horrens. The sequence continues at coordinate 14,578 of VJOZ01005894.1, read as the reverse complement.
TTCGTCACAAGGTGCTAGAGATTGTTATCAGAGGTGGCCCCCCTGGATCAGTTCCCTTCCATACCTACTGTAACTTCACTCGACATCGTCTTACTACAGCACACGGTGCCGAACGGGACGATTTTATGTGACATTATGAATGATTTTATGTGACATATGGCCAGATATGTTTTTAAAATTTCTATGTTGATTTTGTTAAGAGGAAATTGGAGTCAAACTCATTTTCCTTATGACTTGTTCAACTACAGTACATGTTTCCAAGAATTACTGTAGACCAAGCAATCTCCCTCTGGCTGTGTTTGTGTGACATTTTCATATTAATTTAATTGTAACTGTATGTTACAGTCATGTTTACCTGACGAAAATGGTGCCTTTATTGCTTACATCGGTATTTCCACAGTACTGTACATCACATGCACACTACATGTACACTACATGCACTTGCCTATACCTGAGCATAAGAACTACTTATTTTCCTTGAGAAAAAGAAGAAAATTCTAGTTCAAATCCGGCAAATCAAATTGGCAGATCATTTTTTGTCTGTTATTGAGACACCCAGTTTAAATGAAGAGATGCAAAAAGTTTTGTAGGATGATATTACAGTCCCACCTATTCTCCTAAAGGTTTTATCCAAACTGTGAACTTTGTTGTTTGCTGTAAGCTGTTGTACAGCACCATTTACACAAGTGTGACTGCGCTATTTACAATCAATGCAAGTACAAATTATTCATTTGCCAAATTTGATATTATCCTTTCAGACATTCTAAGCTAAACTCTCAATTTGGTTGAAGACTTAGTTAACTCAAAAGTGTTGTTCCAAGAGGAAAACCTAAAATTACAGTTTTTTGCTAAGCCATGTAGCTTTTATTCTATGTGTATCTGTTCTCTCAAATGTTACGTTGGAAAAGTTTTGTGAATGTGTTGCTGTACAGATTGTGAATGCTTCACATAAATGGTGTTTGGAGGGTCACAAATTTGGAGGCTTTCAGTGTTTAACTACCAGTTTGGTTTGAAGTCATAATAAGACCTTTTGTTCTCTCATGTTTATTTAAGCACCTTGTGTGGTTTGCACAGGTATAGTAATGTAACTGTTCTAAGGGTGAACAAGTATGCTCAATTTTGTCACACATACAACATACATTTTTGAAACTTTTGATGCAAATGGGAATGTCAGAATCGGGCATTGACTTTGTCAGTTGAATGCTTGGGCACCTGGTGCAGCAAACACCACTGTGTACATAGTGTAATGAGGATATTTGCCAATTAGTAGCTTTATGGTGTACATTGCATGTTCCAGTGGGCCCAGCACAATGCTAGGATTTGATTTGATGAAGCATTTTAAAATACAGGTCAATACAGTTGCCAAAAGGTGAAGTCAACTTTGTAAACATTCATGAACAGTGTAGCAAGCTAGGCAACATGCAAAATCTTAACCCAAATCGTGTTGTGACTCACAAACCTCCGTCGTCATTTCTTTCACAATTTTGGATTGAGTCACTGCATATTGCTCACACCAGATGTGCATTAAGTATTAATGGGATACTCTTCAGTTAGCTTTTCACAGCTCATTCTGCTCACCAGGACTAAGTTTACGATTATTTGCTACATCCCAGAGGCTCCCATGATTCCTGCTAGCCAACAGTCAGTCATCATGCTGTAGAAAAACACACCAGGGTTTATGTGCAGTTATTTAGGAACAATTTACCTTAAGTCTCGTTGGATACCCTTAGTGTCTCGTCATTATTCTTTGCCTTTTTTTTTCCATTTTCGTTTAGTGTGCAAAGTCTTTCCAAACGTTGTTCGTTGTGTGTCTTCGAGTGGATTTATCAGACAGTTTGGAAGTATCGTCATTTTGTCAGCATTCTTTAAGACATTCCTTCAAATTTGCAAATTTATAGTTTTGTTGAAAATTCAATATATATATTCCTTTAAATTAAATACCAATGCCCATCTTAATACTATTAAAGTTTCATAGAACACTTGGGAGCCTGAATATTTCATTTCAATCCTTTTTTTTTTTTCAGTCTAGCCCTGAAAAGTTGTTGAGTTCACGTTAGTGTGGACCAATTTGCACAGAGTAGTTATATTGCTTATCGGGTCTAGAACAAGTTCAATAGTACTGAAAACTGGTTTTAACAGTTGTAAATTATATTTAAACAATGTGTTGACTTTCCAGTTATCTATTGAGGGTCAACAAATATTTTTTTTTCAGTCTATGTTTTCATCTGCAGTTGTGCAGTATGGATGGCAATCAATACGTGTCGATCTGGTTAAAATTGTCGTGCTTAAAAAAGAATAGTTATCCATACAATACAGAGTTTCTATGCACTGTATATCTCTGGCGGTGTTTCGTCTGTCAATACGGCGTGGCTGGGTGTTGCATATCATACAGCACAAGATAGGAAGTTGCTAAAGGAAAATTTTGAGTAACCTCCCGTAAATTATGAGAGACATAGGAAATTACAGATGTTAAAAAAGAATTTAAACTGCTTTGCACCAATTTATTCTTAGACATCACTTCACACATGATGAAACTCAGAGTAGTGTATGCTATAATTTATATGGTATGTGGTAGATGCTGGTGCTCTTACAGCAATCGACTAAAAGAAAAAGAAAGAAATAAGAGCACTCTCGCTTGACTAGCCAGTCCTTAAATCTTTTGTCATTTAAGTAACTTCAGCCGTGTAAAACAAATTGGTACACAAGATCCGACAACAGCACCAATAAGACGTCCACAGGGTAGTGTTAAGTTTGTTCAACAATATTGAGACACCATATTAACAAGCCATGAATTGTGAGGCAGACGGTTGTGATCACACTCCATCACTCGCCTCAACCACAGTGAGCAGAGTGATTTCTTGCATGCCTAGATGACTGCACTTAGAACTCAGGTTTAATTAACCTGGCAGTTACATAAAACAGAAAACCTACATTTCTTGATTCCCAAGGAGTGTTATTCATAGTACACATGGAAAATCCAAAGGCGCATTCACACTACAACGATATCGGATCGGATTACGATCCGATTTTTTCTATTTTTAATAAATATCTTCTCCATCTTTGAT
>VJOZ01005894.1:0-11438 GCA_009801055.1 Stichopus horrens | reverse complement strand
CAAGTTGACAAATTTTCGGTTCTTTCCCATCAGAGGTGGAAAAGATATTTACTAAAAATAAAAAAAATTGGATCATGATCCGATCCGATATCGTTGTAGTGTGAACGCGCCTTAAAACTCAAGACCGAGCATCATATGCATGCCATGCGCTAAGTGATGTGGAATCTCTGAAGGACTACTGTAGAACAGACACAAGCTCACACTGTATACTTGCAAATGTAATTGTACAGACAAACGATTCATTTTAAGGAATTTGCACTAATTGCTGACTGTCTCGAAAACTACATTTTGGGTAAATGTGGTCTGTAGTGTCCCTGGAACAATACATGTTTCAATTGTACAGTTTCCCATACTGTAAGAACAAAATCATTTTTGAGTGGTGGGTGTTACTCAGATCTTCATCATGTGCTTTTCAAAATGAATTGTATTGATTGAACCTACAGTAACCACATGTTACAATATTTACTTTGGGATTGGGCCAAATAGAGTATGGCTTGTTCATGACTGTATAAGACAACAGTTGCCACACATGTACAGTATGGCATACATTACTGTACCTAAGTTGTCATGATCAGTCAGGGAAACAGTGCATTCTGTACCTTTAAGGATGAATTATTTAACAAGATTTGTGGTTGTTTTCAGCATGGTGCTTATGCATAGGTTAAACATGAAAGAAAAACATGACTGATTACGGGTATGTGTCCACACTGGATGGCACTAGGTGTTACTACCTGGTATTTGCGTTATTTACTTCACTGCTCACTTACCTGTCTCAACACAACAAATGCACTTACATCTACCATGGTAACATATAACACTTCCTCTAGGGCTGTTTAGCCTTTTACAGGTCTAGCGCCTCCGTCTCATTCTGCCATCCCGATATGCTAAGAGTGCAGAGGTTCGCTGGATTTTTCATCCAAGTTTATCACCGTGTTTTTGCTCCATCTGGTTTCTTAAAACCTAGTAGTTCACTTGAGCCACTATTTTCTAGCAAGGGTTTATGACATTTCTGCTATTAAGCAACCTTTTCATTTCTCATGAACTTCAAAATTTCTAGATCATTTGTATTTGTGCTACATTTTTTCATGTCCTTTTGTTAACATAGGAGTTGTGGGAACTAGTGTTGTCCTTGTTTGCACTGGTATGACATTCCTTAAACCAAGCCTTTTAGGCCAAGCATTTGTTAATTATTTTGTTAACTAAGCCTTCTGGCTTGCTTAACATCTTGTTCACTCATACCAGGAAGCTTGTGTCTCATTAGACACCTACTGTACTTTTGTTGACATTTTTACCATTTTCCACATCTATAATTATTCATTAGGTTTAGTCCTTGTATACTAACATATGCAGGCTTTGTGAGTTCATAGTTACTAAGGTGTGATTTATCTGCTATTTGTCGAAGTCCCGTTCTCTAAAAGGTTCATTAACCATTTTTATAGATTCTGGAATGGTATGAGAGGGTGTGATCTGCTCCATGCTCAGACCCTGTCGCCAGGTGGGATGAACACCAACAATGTCCCAAGTGTAGAAAAAGTGCAGAAGACTTATTACAGGAAATTAAGAACTACGCAGGATGGCACTAGGTGTTACTACCTGGCACTTGCATTTTTCACCTGTCACTCATTGGAAAATGACTGAAAATATTCGGCACTGCTGACTGCTTTTAGCTTTTTTTGACTAGAATACTTTTTCATGAAAAGTTAATTTGAAGCTGGATCACATGAAGTGGACATGTTAAATTTACCTACCACTTAGAATCAGAAAGGCACAGCACCTGTGAAATTAGGTGTGTACTACACTGTCAGCATTGCAAAGAAGGGATAAACTGTTTTTATATATACAATGTGCAGAAGAGAACTGGAGTGACTAAGTATTGGATTTCATGTCTTACTTGTATGGATGACTGGGTTCCTTTGACAGTACATATACTTACAGTAAATAATACACAGTTTTTATGTTACTGTGTGGTTACAAAGAGTATTAGCTTTCTGCTAAATGAGTATTTTAATAAATGCTTCAGCTGCTTGAAATTTTGAGGCCCCTACCCTTATTACCATACTTTAGAGATTTTCTATTAAGTTGTGTTCCCTCAATATGAATGTTTGATATTGTCGGCAGTCCTAACATGGAAGTCTGCCTACAGTATTCTGATTGTTGATTCTCTTTGGACCAAAGTAATGTACATTTATTAGTGCCTTACGATAATAAAGGCCTGTAAGGAAACGTCATGGGCAAAAAAACTTAAGGAAACACGGGAAGCAAACGTAGAAACATGGTTATAAAAAAGGAAGTCTGAAACAAGCATTCCCTTTTTTAAGGTGAGCACTGATCAACTGCCTGGGTACTTGTCTTTACAATTAGCAGCAGTATTGTACCCATGGATACAAAGTTATGAGTGTCTTAGAAGCACTTCTCAGACCCTGCACACTGTCTTGTTTTAAGACTTAATTACAAGTTTTTTGCAATGGTCTGCTGCTCTGAAGATTGCTTTGGCATCTGTGTGTCTCCGGTGGCCAGTTTACATGATCTAAATTAGTTCCCATTGTGCAAAGCCTCTGTGTAAAGCTTGAAGTATTAGCAATGTGAACTCGCTTTTGTCATTCAAATTAAAGGAACGCATTCCAAACTGATGACACCAGAACCTCCATAGATCTACGTTAAGAGATCTAATTCATGATAACACCAAAAAGTTACTCCCACACCGGTGCTACAATGGCATTACTATAATACAGTAGGTGTATCAAGATGTTTAAGAAACATGCATGGTATTTTCAATGGATATCGACAGTATACATTAAAATCCAAAATGTGGCATGGAATTCTTTCTAACTTGAAGCAATTTTTTGCGATTTTCTTCAAAAAAATTTGTGACTTTGCACTTAACCTTCCCGCTTTTCGATAGTGTATGATAGTGCATATTTATTTATCAGCTCCTTGGTTTTGCCCAACAAATGGTACAGTCTCTTGTGAGTGACTGAAATGTCGATTAGATTGCAAAGATGTCTGTCATCTGACGAATTCACCATTTTAACTTTGTACGCTTAATGTGCTCACCCACCAGTCAGTTTTGTAGTAGAATAGTTTGGATTTTGTTAAGTCTCCTTAATTATATCTAGTAGTTGTTAAATAAGTCTGCCATTTTAGTTGTATTGTGATGTATTCTCTTCTCTCTTCATATACCTATTTTCATACAAATGTTATACACATATGTGCTAGAATCTGCTATTAACCTTTAGCACTGCCTCTACCCTCACACCAAGTTCCAGAATGGACTTTTGACTCCTCCCCAACCTGCCAACCAAAAGTGCTAGTTCCTGAATCAAGAACCTCGGTAATATCATTTTTGAAATTTCTGAGAAAGTCTAAAGGTAAAAGCAGTGAACTACTTTAAGGTGACCCTTCAAAAATGATATCATTAATAATTTTACAAAATATGCTGAATTGAATTGGTAAGAGTGCCTGTGATGTTCGTGTGTCACTTGTGCAAATCATGAGACATGTTCATTGCCAATATTACTTTATACAATTCTTCATGACTTGATATTCATGATCTTGTTATAGCCTCAACCTGGTTTACAGTCTGAAGGACAGGTGTCCTCATCACAGAATCTGTGTAAGAAATTTTAAGTTGAATTTGCATATCCTTGGCTTTCCACACATACAGTGGCTGGATGGTAATATAGGCGTACCGCAGGAGTGATTAAGATGAGATACTTTTATACTGTAATTTTGTGAACAATATTATGACCCACCTTCCTTAAGTTTCATGCGGACAGTCTTGTCCAGTTTTACCCTGATGTATAATTTAAGCAGCTTGCTTTACGGTATTTTGGGAGATTTTGAACCTATCCCTGTGCTGTAACACTGTCCCAACATTTTCCTTAGTCTTTTGGTGGAAAACTATTACCTTTCTCCTACAAGCTAAAATAGACCTGGAGACCCATTGACTGCACAGAACCACATCAGCAGTAAACAAAAATACAATTTATGTTAAAGAAGGCAGGGATGTGATACTGTGCTGTAATAAATTCAAACTCTGAGTTGTGAGATTTTGCTAGCTTTGAGTTAACTGATTTCTTTTTGCAGGCACACGCAAATTTACAAAACAGAATATGTAGTCACCACAAATGCTTTCAACATTGTGAGCGGTGAAAGATAAAAAAAAATAGTGTAGATCTGAGCATCAACATTCAGAGATGGTGGTTTGTATTTCAAATGAATAATTCAAAATGAGAAAAACCTCTCGCAGTTATACCAGACGGTTTATTGGTCTGCTTGTGATGGAAAATTCATCGTTGGAGCTATAGTAGGTTCCTACTGATGCAAGAGATAATACCCCTGTAAGTACTGTATCTACCTACAGAGATATTTAGGAATATCGAAGGTCATCGTTTGGGGGAGAAGTACTTCCAGAATGTTAATGACTAAATCATTGAAATTTGCTGGTGGTGGAAGAAAAGCAACGTGTACGAAGTTGTCGTGTTTTCTGTCAATGTGTAAAAAAGATGACGGTGGATTGCCTGAGTGATATGCTTATGCTCAGAATTTAAAACTTTACATTTAAGATAAGAGGAGGAGTCTGTTTTACTGTCAAAAAAAAAAANNCAGAATGATAGATTATGCAAAATACGGAAGGAGGTTGACCTTCTTTTCAAGAAATTGGTTCCTCACAGATGGAATGTCTGTTAGTTGTTGCTCAAGAATGATTTGTTCCGCACCTAAACATTCAACAATTCAAATGATGCATCTTCCGTAAGTCTAATGTTTTGATTGGATGAAGCTTCCATAGAAGTTTATATTGATGAGCCTGAATGGTTTAATAATAATTAAACCTATTTTCTTTGCATGCCATGTTGGTGCATCCTAAAACTATGCCCTTTTCCCCTTTAATGAATGTTGAGAGTTAGCAATTAAGCCAGCTCCCTGCAACTGGAAACCCTTTGAAAAATTAATGTTTCATCATTTTCACGCAAGTGTTGAGAAATGTAAAATATGTACTTGTAGGCTAAGTCTGTTTTCTCGATTTGAGAGCAGTTGCTTTATTTCTCTTGGGACCAATGACAAGAAAAAAAAAAGGAGAATTCTGTGTCCAAGAGCCAGGTTCTATATTCTTGCCTAACACGTTTCATAATACCTCTCGTCTCATCAACCAGCTTGGTGTACTGTATTTGCCGTCAAAATGCAAAATTTGTTCATATTTCTTAGGCCAACATTTGGCAATACCTACAGCATAGAGTGGTTGATGAAGCTTACCATTATATGTACTCCTGGACAGTACAGTAGGAACTGTTGATATACAAAGAAGTTGTTCGAGAATGTATCAAATATTGATTTGCTCTCATTTTTTTTGGTGCCACTTCTATCAGTCTCTTACCCGTAACTTGGTTTGTAATTGCAGCTCAGAGTGCAGTCATTGATATCTGTACAGATCGAGCTCTCTGTTTAGGATCAAGTTGCAGAGCTACTGACTCAAAGGTACATCTGAAGTGTGTACTTCGGACATCGTTTAACAATAGAATAATTTCAATTTCAAGCACAGTAGTTGCAGCATTAAAAAAAAAAGAAAAAAGGGGGTCAAGCTGTTTTCCAATTGTTTCTATTGTGGAAAAGAATGCATCTGTTCTTTGTAAAACCAATCCAAGTGCAACTTTTTTTTCAGCGATTTCTTGATGCCACACCTTCAAAATATTAGTTTAATCTGATCCTGTGATGTGATAGTTTCTTCCATACGTTGTACTTGATTCTCCATGCCTGGCCAATGAAAAGATGGGTGTTTTACCTCTCTGTCCGTACATACAGTGAAAATCCATTGACTGAGTCAGCTATCATCGTCACCTGCCTGTGAGTGCTTCTCACAACGACGGCCTTTACGAGTGTCAATGGCCTTTTTCTGTTTAGTGCTACTAACATCCAGTTTTCCACAGAGGCTTTGGGAGATAAAAACCTGCTTCAGGTTAATTTAAAAAACGTTCTGTGATACAAATGCATGCATGCAAATGTGTAATATTGTAAACAGAGAGATCCGTAAACGACTCCCACCAAGGCTGAACAAGCAGACAGTGAACCATGGAATGTGATGTCTATATCGAGGGTATCTGTTTCACAGTTATAAAGATGGCTAATGTGGTGATGATGAAAATGATCAATGCTGTGTGCTAGTAGGTTAACAGTGGAATATTGACACAGACTTTCAACACTTCAGTTGTCGTGTGTGCCATATTTTTACAAACAGTGCTTATTCCTCACAACCCCTGTTGAAAAATTTTTGTTGAACTTATAAAAGTTAAAATTGATTAACTATCGATAGCAATTGATGAACTTGAAGTAAAGTATTTAAGTTCGTTGGCAAAATTTTCCCTGCTGTGATGGCATCTCTCATGAAAGTGTTAACATATGATAGATTTTGATGGTTTTTGTTAAAATCTAATTTTACTGAATTCTTTGTCATCAAATTGCAAAATCAGTACTACAGCACTATATGGTATAGGACACAAATGTTTGGATGGACCTATAATGCCATATTGAACACATTGGTTCCTAAAGAAAGCACTTAACAGTGTGTATGTTAGTAAGAGGCAGCAACTTAAATTGCAGTCTGTCCTAAGATAAACTCGCCACGTCTGGAAGGGACACGGCTAAATTTACAGCTTAATTTACGGCTTAATTTATGGTTTAATTTTCTTGGTTCGCCGTCAAGTTACATTTTGTTACTACAAAGTGCACACATTCATCTTAGGTACAGATCACCAAGCCATACATTGTGACAGCCAAACCAATGTAATAGCAGGCCAGGTTGTAAAGTTGTTGATGGTGATTACAACTTGGCCTATTTAGTGTCAAGTTGGGAAAATTACATCATATGTCATGTGCAGTTCAACATGCATCAGCCTCTGTAATATAGTTGGGTTTTTTTTTTAAAAAATGAATGGGCTGTTTTTCATGGCTGATTCAGCAAAGTAATGCACCCTTAGAATCAACCCATTAACATCTTATATTTTTCTTCAATTGGAACTCTTGTTGAAGTACTAGATTGACCATTGTTAAGTGTAGGACTGAAATATTTCTTGCAATGTAGAATTCTATAATTTGCTGATGGTCTTGACCTTTGTGAGACTTTTTGAAGGTTACCAAGTTCATCTGACGTGGTATTAATGCTCACTTACATTGTTTCAAACACACATCGTTTGTGTGTGTGTGTAAAGGGGGAGGGGGGTGATGGATGAAATGGGATGGCATTGGGGATGGGGCAAGAAAGGTCAGTGGGTGAATCTTACCCTGTAAGTTCACTTAAGTCAAGGTGTGTGTATGAAAAGATAAATTACCCAGCGTACGTAGCACAGTGTGTAATTCCATCTCAGAATTAAGAATATTAAACAAATATGCCATGTAAAAATTTACTACATGGTTTAAAAATCATCAATGTTACCTGTGACCAATTGGTGCCAGTTGTTTGGCATTGTTTTTGTCCAAAAGATGTTTTGATAGCACTTGAGCACAAAACTCAAGAATTGAACCCTCCACATTGACAAGTAGTTTTGCCAAAACTCGCGGCCTAGATGTATTAACTAATTTTGAGAGTTCTACCATTGGGACCCGCTTATGAGCAGCATTTTGCGCAGAGACAGTTATAACAGAAAAACACACATGACAATCAGTGTAGGTTCACACTTATGTCTCTGTAGGCATCTCATACCGTGGCCGATATAGGAGACGTGAATCATGCACACATATTCAATGCAAGTAGCACAATAGAAATTAAACTAACACAGGGAGTAGTAATTTGCTCACATTAAAGAGCACGTCCCTCCTCGTCGCTATTTTCGTAAAAGTGATAAATGCAATGTACATTTAATGTACATTGTACATTTACAGTGTACATGTAAACTTAGTAACTCACATTAGTTGCATTCTTACTTTAATAGTGAGTTCTCGCTAACTCAAAACAGTCCTGCCAGTGCTCCAATAAACTTCAACTCCAGCTATTGGTTAAAACAATCAAAATTTGGCTAAACTGGGGATATGTCATTAATGAGTCTAAGTCTCAATCTGAAATGTGTCTTTTTAATTCGGAACATGAACTTTTATTTTAATGGTCAGAGCTAATGCTGGTCGGTCATTGGTCAAAAGGCAGCAGCAGCAGCAGCTGTGATCATCTTTCAGTCACCTCTACCTATCACCTACTATAGGTCATTAATAGTGTACCCAAACAAAGGCGAGGAAGGAAAGCTGCAGTTTACACCCCCCTACCCCAGGACACCTAGGGCTGACAGCAGCCAGCCCACCACGACTCCGTGATCAGTGCTGTGTTGAGACACGTGAGTCGTTCGTAAATAACCAAGACGGGTGAGTTTTCGGATGACCGTTGGACCCAACTGATAAAGTTTAAGTCTCGCTAATAAATATGGGCCGGCATAACACAACTTTTATTCAGTAAAATTGTACAACTTTTTACAGCTTCATTACATTCCTTACTAGACTTTCAGTGTAGTGTTCTGTACTTCACATTGTAGTGCACTTAATTTAGAAAAATAGCTGGTTACCTGTGTTGTAGTCGAGGTCTGGGAGATCGAAGCAGAGGCCGGCCTTGGAGAGGCTTGTCATGATGTATGTACCGCCTAGTATTGAGAAGCAGCTTGATATTGTGAAGGATTGTGCAGGTGGTCCCGGGATGACCGGTGAAGGGGGTGGCGGTGGGCGAAGAGAATATCTAATTTTGTTCTTTTGTTTTGCCACAGTATGTTTTGCTCCTCAAGGACGTACAATATTACAGTCAGATATCATATAGGCCTAGTTTATGTATACTACTTGATAACTTCATCCCATTGTACAGTAATATACCTAGGGTGGCATTAACCTTTTGAAGTACAACAGTGCTGAATCCTATTTGTCTTCTTCTAATTAGCGCTACGAGGTAAATACCAGCACCGCGCTGTTGGGTGTTTCGTTTGAAAGCTGGATTATCACGTTATTCATTAACTTCATCGCATGAGTAGGCACAGAAAGACTACAAACAGAGCAGAGCGTACCCACAGTCTGTGACGTGTCTGTGTGTGTCCATGACCAGGCAGAGGTGTGCAGATTGTGTGTTGATAATTATCCAAAGTGATGAAGATGATGATGGAAAAGGATTAATGGCAGAGCTCTGTGTTAATGTACAAAATTAATAAGTAAAGATATTTTGTCAATGTGAAGGTCATTAGTTTGTTCTACTTGGTGCACTGAAACCATCCATGTGCAGTTCAGTATCGCAGGCTGGCAGTGTATGCTAGTGCAAATCATCTTTAACACTGTAGTCTGTACTGCATTGGCAATTCTAAAAAAAACAAGATGCATTGGAGGTGCTTACGTGTTGTTTTAGGTATGAGGAAGTTGTGACTTGTGAGAGAATTTACTCTTCTGCCTGGCAGTCCCTATTCGCATGAGCAATAAACAGACTTCCTGCAGGAAATGGCATGAACAAAAGCGTCAAGGGATACAATGAATTGTCAAAAGTTTCGCTAACATTGCTGATGCTCCCTTTTGAGAGTAATGAACTCCTCATTTAAAACAATTGGCTTGATATGTGAATTGTGTGCCCTTCATTTCACTATAAACCATGCTAGTCATTACTGGTAATCTGCAGTAGCTTCAGCACTGTTTCAGTTAAAAATGGGCATTCATACTCAGAGCCTGTATGCCCTCATCTTTTTATAACCTATGCCTGAAACTGTATTGACTACGATCTACTCGAAACTGGCATCTGCACCACAGACTGTCTAAAATTGGACATCTTCAAGTTGGTCTGAATTTCTACTCATATGCAGATGACTCGGATTTAGCTTCTTTGGAGAAATGAAGCTATGCACTTTTGTAAAGCCTTTCTCAGAAATTTATACAAATACACATTTCCCTTGAAGTTATCACTCCATACATGCAGGTCAGGAGGCTGATGGTTAGCAGCAGGTTTAGTGATGGTCCTTTTGGCCGAGACACCCAAACTCTCAACAGGAAAACCAGATTTTCATTGGTTCAGGGTTATCCATTGTTGTTTGTCCTTTTTCCTTCGGACAACCTAATTCAGTTAGTGCTCGATTCAAATTAAGATTTTATTTGCAATTTTTGATACATGAGATGGAATGTACACAGCACATTGCAGGTGTAATATTATGGTTCACCAACCTGGAAATTACTGTGAGTTGTGACATGATTTTTGGCAGGACAATTAACTTTTGAAAAAGGACTGACCCCCTTCTCTCCTTTGGACCACCAGATGAAAATGGTAAATGGTTTAACTGCCCATTACTATCGTATGTTTAGAAATTTATAGAACTGAAGGAGCTTTGGTGTTAATTGCACTACACCTGGAAGTTCGATGCAAAGGTGCCTCTCCTTGTTACAGACATTCCTCTGTGACAATGTCACCTGATGTTTGTCAATGTTCATAGCATATGGACTAATAATGTATGATTGAAATGTTTGCCTTATCCCCTGAAGGACTTTCTCATCCAAGCATTTCATCCTGCAGTCATATTTCGATGATCTCCTCAGGGTCTCTGGCAGTTGAATGGCACATAATTGTCACAGTGCTTGGCAACTTTAAATTAATTGGGGAACTTTCCATGCTCCAAGCATTGGCTGGAGTTATTTTCTGCTGTCATTTGCTGTACATACAGTGGGTAGCGCCTGCAAACTTTTCTCAGCATCTGGAATGTATGTAATGTTAAAATGTAGGAGTGAGACCTAGTTTGGACTTCAAAGTGCATATAGGACCATATCTAGGGCTAAAAAAAAAAAGGACTCTAATGGACGTTTGTAACCATCCATTGAAAACCAGGGACTTAAAGTGGACAGTCAGGGACTTAATTTAGATATTTGGGACTAAGTTGAGAAAGCACATGAGGGACCTAGAAAAAAAATCTTCATAGCAAAAAAAAAAANNAAAAAAAAAAAAAAACACTTTTTGGAGGTGCTGCTTGAATTTGATATTTTCACAGTGAACATGACTTCCACCCCCAAATGTTGGCAGGACTTTGTGTAGAATATTGTGTAGTTGATTTTTTTACCCTTTTTTGACTCATATGAATTATAAAATAAGGTTTATTTATCTTATGCATTGCAATTTAAGATCCATTGAAATTGTCACACATTGCCTTCAGAACTTTCTTGAAGTACTTAGCCCTATACATCCCAGCTACGTGTGAGTGTGACAAACCAAGCTGATAATATTCTGCCACAAAAGTGGTTTTTGGTCTGGAGGAACTTCAGTCTCACAGCAGTGAAGCCAGGGGGGTGTCTCTGTAAGGGGAAGATAGAATGGATTCAGTGTTGTGTGGCTGTATTTGCTGCAGTAACTGTATATCATGTCCCAACTTATACACGGACGTCCTTGCGTTTCAACAGGTTCTGTTCATGTGGGATTGGGCAAAGAACATGGCACAGTTTATTAAAGTGATTGCGTG
>VJOZ01005882.1:0-18340 GCA_009801055.1 Stichopus horrens | reverse complement strand
CCACCACCACCACCACAACAACAACAACAACAACAACAACAACAAAACACAAACAAAACAGCAACGAAAGAGAGATTGATGTGAGTCATCTACTTAAAATGGATCGTTCACGTCATTGCACTACAGAAATCTAGAAAGATAACACAAAATTATAATTAAGTGGCGGTTTTTATGGACTTACCGACTCACTTGAGAAAGGTATACATAGATACGGTATCAGAGGAATTGCATCAGCCAAAGTGTATATACTCTTCTGATGAAAGTCACCCGAGAGAGAGAGAACCTCAGTGCCAAACATAAAGCTACGTCGACCGTACTTAGCCAATAAAGTGCCCTAATTCTGCCCGCCATGTCTGCCAAGCGACTTATAAGAAGGCTAATTCGGATTGCGAAGAGGAAAGTCGTCTCACTTTGTCTTCCGACTATTATCCAAAAGTAAAAGCTACCCAAGTCTGCTCAACATTAAAGATATTGATTGATCAAAGTAAAACGATTTCAAAGACACCCCTTCCCTGGTTCCAATTATCTCTCTTTTAATTAGACACGTGAATCCTCATCAAGGGAGAGAACTAGCTAGCTAGCTTCAACCTGCGTTAGTGTCCATAAACCCTTGATTCATTACTATTTGTCTATTGTAAAGTTTACTTATTGACAGTGCCGCATTTTTTAAAATTTTGTTCGATACCTACATAACTGCTTTGTGTTTGTTTTTTTTTTAANNTTCATTTTACGTAGTTAACAGTGTCATACGGTAAAACATTGTCCCTGTATTAATTCAAATGAAAGATACTATATAGACGAGCCATATAGTTGTAGAAAACGTCTATGTATGCCGGACAGCAAAAGCTACTACAAAAAAAAAAAAANNTGTCTATTCACTTGAGTTTGAGGTGGACATACCATGAAGTATCTCCATTCCCCTCGAAAACATCAAGGCAATTTACAGTAGTTGAAGAGAGACTCCAAACTTAGTGGTTTAGGTCTACATACGGTACATGTTAATGAACATATATTATACCTTATAGTATCAGACGATAGTTGCAAACAACGGCGCCTACTTGAACCGTGTGTTTCCTTTCTCCCTTTGTAAGTCAATATGGAAACATTATCACCACCGAGCAACAACAGGAAACAGAGAGAGATGGATGGAGATGCTAAGAAGAGAGATGTAGTGAGCAGCTCATCGGCCATTAATTTATTTTACTTGTACCATGGAGTGTATATATACAGCTGTGTTACACTGACTAAAAGAGGTGGTTTTGTTTAGAGCACGGCCAATCCGGTCTCAATGATCACTTTAAGGACAACGTTAATGTCTGCAGAGGTGGTGCCCTGTTTTGGTTTAATAGAGAACTTTGCATTGTCGACATGCCGCACTCCAATCTGTCAGCTTGAAAGCTATACGGTTCACACAAACAAAAGCTTAAATCACTGTCAGCAACAAGTCCGAGTTGGAGATTAAAGGCCAAAGGTTACAAAAAAGAAAAGGAATAGTCAGTTAAGGAGGTAGAAAAAGAAAACAAAAGCAAACAGGAGTAAACAATGCCAGTTATGAATAGAATGTAGTCTGCAGAGAACAAATGGACTAAATTGTACTATGTTAGTCAATGCATGTTAGCGATTAAATCACGAGAGATATACGTCTGTTATCCAACACACGTACAACGATGTTGTGCATCTCCGCTTCAGTTGGGCAATGCACTTGTTTTGAATCCATGGAGGGTGTTTGCCTGTATTGGTATTCAAGTTCAGCAAAAGACAGATTTCCAGTAAGAATGGTTATCTGGATATCTTTCTCCCTAGCACAGTTTCCACTGAGTTTTCAGCTAAGCTTAAATATTTCACAAATATCTGACTATCGTTTCTTACGATGGTAGTCCCCTCGTGAAAAAAAATGTGAATAGACTTGAAAATATTTTTTTGAAGTTTTAAAAACAACAGTTACTTTTAAAGTTTTTAAATATACACGAATTGACTTGAAGTCAAACTCAACAGCAGTCAGATCGTAGAATACGCTGAACAGTCGTTTCGTGTCTGCAGTGACATTTTCGTAAATACTGACAACTAAATTGAATAGCTTGCTCAGTGAAGCAAGCAGGATAAGCAAGGCATTTCGTGGTGCATAATTAAAAACATGCACACATCCTGAGTGACTCTGCTGTTACGCTTGATCTTAAGCAAGCTATTGGAAAGAATTCCAAGGGGGAGATTCCATTTGGGACAAGGTAAATGATTTCAAAAGGGCTGTAATTTGAATAACACATGTTAATTCAGAAATGTCCCCTAGTATCATTTACATTAAAACCTAACATGGAAATAAACCATATGTGTTCATTTTGAATCTACCAGAAACAATCAAACTGATCATCCTAGTCAAAAGTCATCTGCCTAGTATTGAAGGATATATCCAGTATGTGGCAATTTGTTCTAGGAAAAGAAATAACCCACTTAATACATCTCTTTTCTATTTTGTCCTCTATTTTTTATTACAGGTTATAAGAACAACAGCGGTAACTCATCACAAGAAACTGCCCTTCACATTTATACTGTACCGCGTACCGTATCTTAATCATTTGGAAATACACTCTTCATAATGAAGCTGAAATGTGTTTCATCTTCTGTTTCTATTCCTTATCAATTCGACAACGAAAATACGTCACATAGCTCTCTTGGTTTCCCCTTACCATACTACGTAATAAACAGCCTTAAGTTATGTAAGCTAATGACCTTAAATGATGGCGTATTTGTTGGTCTGGGTGCTGGTAAGGAAAATGATCTTAATACAAGCAAACTTATCCTTCTGATATTTTAATGACATTATATTATATATTATGACGGTATAAAGTTGCAATAGTGAGCAGGTCCTATCAATAAATGACATCGAAGTTGCCTTTTCCCCTTTTTCTTACAATTTAGTTAAAAACTGGGTCTGACAATACTTCCATGATGCCTATACCTATGTTCGTACATCTCAGTCAGTCTTATCCTGACTTTTGATCGTGGCTCATGCAGAGGCAAAAATAACATGATGTAGTCCAAGCTGTGGCTACATGTGGAATTTAAGACTCTGACTGACAACATTTGGAGGATACATGCCTGCTGTGTGTCTCTGTCTTTGACTTTCAAATTTGAAAATGTCACGCTAAGTGGTCCAACAGTGGAATGTGCTTGAGATGAAACACGTACCAACTAAACCAAGAGAGTAATTCTTAACAACGAAACTAACGAAGAAATAAAGAAACAAACAACCTAAAAATGATCTGAAAAAATAGCAGGAAATTAATTCAGAAAGTTGTATTACGAGGAGAGCTTTACGATATTGACAAAAAATAATAACATTGAAACAACAGTTACACAGTTATTTTCGTGACGCATCCATACATACAGTATACGTACAGCGAGGAAAATCTAAATCATCTATTTGTTTTTCCTTAAGTTTATTCAATTGCATCCTTTGTTTTTCGTGTGTCACGTGGTAGAATAACAGCTATAACATAAGACCGAATGCTAGAAATGAATATTTGCTGTCAAACTAGAAAGTTGGTTTGGTGTGGAAATATTGTAAGTCAGTAACCTGTAGGGTATGAGAAAGAAACCGAAATGAGCGCACAGAAACTACAATGCAACGAACCTTAAACAACTCCCGCAATTGGCCCCAATTACAGCAGGCTACAGATAGGAAAGCAATTTCCTGATTAAGCGATAGTCTTACCATGGTCGTAAATTAGCTCATGTCCTAAGATTTAGTTTACACTGCTTCCTCAGTGCTTGAGCCTTTTTGCTGAGCTCCCCCCCCCGCCCTTTGAGGTGAACATTCTTCTTCTCCTTTCCTTGGTTTGTAGCTTGCACATGAAAAATATCCTACGTTGATTAAATTCGCACCTTCTTATGATGGGTGATTTGTTGAGAAAAGGCAAGTATTTAAATGTATCGTTTGAATAAAAAACAAAACAAAACACTGCTGCAGAAAAAATATTGATTGGAAAATCAATCCTATTTACCCAACTCCCATCTTCATAGCTTGTTATATGGCTGAGATGTTGAACGATATTCAGTTAATTTGAACTAGTTAATTGAGCAATACTTGGTGTTTAACTCCATTACCTAATTTTGTTTCTTTTTGAAATTGAATTCTTTNNGTAAGGTTACTGTGTTTCTTGCATAGCGTGTTGTATAGTTACGTCACTCCATAACAGTGAGGCAATGACTACATTTCGTGACATGGAAAACAAAAACAAAGAAAGGAATTTGAGTAGTCCCAGAAAGACATTTTGCACAAATCTGCTATTTTGATTTGAGTGAAGGAACTTCAACGTATAACATCTATCGCTTAGAATTGTCCTGTGATGATGCGAGTTGGACCATTTGGCCAATGTGCTTTCGGACTCTCGCTCTCTTTCTGAAGAAATACGATAGTCTCGATGATGAACTCATTCAGACTTTCGAAAAACGGACACACTCTTTGACTCACGAAATGGAACGTGACACTTAGAATTTGATTGTTACCTAAAGAAAGATAATGCATGAAAATACCGAATATGTTTTGCTGTATGAATGTATGAAAGTTATTGTCCTTATCGTCTGTTTGTGATTTCGTATGTGCAATTAAAAGATACAATACGACGTTGGTGGAAACACTCTTAGTTAAACCTCGCAAAAAAAAAAACAAAAAAAAAGTTAGGTGGCCTCAAGACTATTAATGTCTTGTAATATGGTGAAAGACGCTGAATTCTCTGTACATCTAAAAGAGAACAAGGCATGTACACCCGGAGGAGAAAACAAAAGAAGAGTTAAAAAACGTGATTGTTAGGTAGTATCATGCTTTAGGCCTTACAGCTCGATAATACCTGGTAGCTCCATGATAATACTATTTGACTGGAGTAATGCGAAGTCGTCCGAAGTAGTCCCTTGAGTCTTACCATTTCATTTCCTGGCCAACCTCGGTCGAGTCCACTAGGACAGAAAACAGAGGACCGTTAAAGGTTTGTATAATGCCTTGTGTGTGTATTTTTTGTAAGTTCGTTATCGCCTTGTAAACAGTTTAGAGGACATGACTGCATACTCGTCCGTGACATTAATTGAAAAAAGTTTACGCGGATCATTGTCCTTTCTGCAGTCAGGAGAACATCGAGGAACGTATTTGCTGTGATTTGCCCATTACGTCAGCTAACTACTTGCGAGATTATTTAGAGGATTGTTACAGAAAAGCCAAACCACCTCATCGAAGTTTCAGTTAACGTTTGCACTGAAAGAAAATAAGGTGTCTGTAATGCGTCAATATAGCATGTGAAAGATAAAGCTTTAATCATCGTTAAAAGATTAAAGCTCATCAATAAACAATTATCTGGAGAAGCTTCGTATTCTAAAAACATTTCTCACAAGATGAACTACGGAAGATGCATCATACGAAGTTTTGAAAGTTCCTCATGAGCAACGCATGACTGAGTTTCTGTCTGTGATACTGAGAAGAAGACCAATGTCCTTTATTATTTTTAATCATATTACATTCAGTGTCCACAGATATTGATTTAAGCAATATGATTTTGTCGTTAAAACAAACAAATCATTCCCTTTAAGAACATGAGCATTGAACATTTGTTACTTTCGGGTGCACATGGGCATGTTCCGAGGGCCTTGTCTTAGGTGAAAGGTGCATTATATTTTTGACATTCATCCCTAATACAGTAGTAATGAAAAATATGTATCAATATATTTATCAATTATGATTTACGTTCTTTCACCTTCGTAGATTGCATTCTGGATGATTTCAACGAAAAGTGAACCGAAAAGAGAGAATTTTCTATCAGTGAAGAAGAGAGCGACGAAGAGAGAAAGAGATGCGGAGAGACAGAGGTTCGTTAGAAGAAAAAAAAATATCGAATTTCAAGAATTCAAGAAACGGGTACGCAAATCAATAAGTGGACTTGTTAAATGGTTTAGATTGAAAGTGTGCCATTTTTGTTTAAAACATCATGAGCACTCCATCGAAAGTAACTCTTAGAGCACAATAGAAATCGAAACTGACATTACTTTGTTATTACTATTAGACACCAATATACTGCCACCGAATTCCATCTAAATGTCTCCTCCATAGTCCAAGATATTGCAATTTGCAAGTTCAAAAAATGTCAGCCGCTGTCATTCCGAGGTTGCGATGTCATATATACTGACCACTTGCAATTGAAAAGATTTTTAGTGCAAAAGTTCTGACAGTTTTGAATTAAGTAAAATCAAAGTATTGATAATTTGAGCATCATACACTAACGTAAGTGCAATCACATGTGAATCACTGAAAAAGGTATTAGTTAAAACAAATATTACATTAATCAAGTATTAAACAGGTATTTGTAAAACAAATAACTACATTAATCAGGAGTAATGTGACTTTGTAGTTTGACTTACCTACGTCTGTTTACATGCAACTGAAAAAATAGCATCAGCCCTCTCTGAATATCAAATGTGCGTAATGTATATGAAGTAAGTAATATATTTAAATGCACTTTTAACAAAATGTTTGCCTAACACTTCATATTTCATAAAGATATTCACAGAGGTTTGCGCACCTGCAATATCCAATAGGGATTAAACTTAACCTTTCTATGAACATATAACTCTTCATCGTTTGTTTTGACTGAAACGCCTTGATCCATCGCCCTGATCCTCAGTGGGAGAGCGTTCCCTGTGCAACTTGGCCACTCAGATGTCTCATCGCTTTTTGAATGGGCCATACTTTTTTATTCTGATTCTCATTTCAATCTTGATTACTACCTTTCACAACACAAACTCTCGTCGGTAAAATTTCAGTGACCGCAACCTCGATTGACGTAAGTACAAGTATCCAGATGAATGGTGCAACCATCATACTAAGTAATGGGTATGTGCTAAGACTGCATGTGAGGTATTTGGGGATGTAAAAAAATGAGAGGGGTGAGTTCAATTGCATATTCTGATCATTTCCTGTTGCGTCACGTATGAACGCACACAGGAAAGAGACTGTCATTTTTTTCAATTGAATATTCATAACTTTATTGCGTCAAAGTGACTTAATTTGGGGAAACATCTTAGTTTGAAAGTTTCTTAGAGGTTACAGGAAAAATGTTAATTCGACTCACAAAAAAAGGAATTGCTCGAAAGTGGATTCAGTTTAATTGGAAAATTGGTTGTCAAGAGGCTAAAGTGCCTTGAGTGCATATTTACTTTCTCAAGTGGGTAGCTTACATTCCAGGTTTTTCCAGGACAGATAGATTTGTTTTGTGTATGCAGAGAAAACAAAAATAATACTTTTTGCACTTTTGATGGTCTAGTGATAAAAATTTTAAATGTGAGTTTGTTCAACATGTGTCAGCAATTCTGGAATCACTCTTAGTAATATTTTAGGTGAAGAAGGTCTCAATGTTAAATCTATAAACAAAGAAAAGCTAAGCCCTGATGTTGTGAAATTTACAGTGACAACTGTTCGTCCAAAAGGTGGCACACCAAATATTGTATACATGCAAGCAAGTAAATCACACACGTTCAAGCTAACGACAGCGCACCCACCCATAGCCACCCATTGATCTCACCATAGCGCCTTTCACCTGTTGTACAACTTTCATCTTCACCAAGGCAATCAAAAAAGTATGGATGTTAAATCAACACTGCTCTCCACTCTATTGTTGGAAAATATAGGAAGCGCAACGCGGTAAAATATCATGGGTCATATAGCTTCATAACAACGTTTGGAAAATAGGCTCAGAATGATATAAAAATGTACAGTCATTCAAATTTCCTCTCAATGATGCAAGGTAGATAACAATTCTGATGAATGTTATCTGCTTAAACGTCCATCACTTACCTCTGCAATATTTCAAGGAAAACGTTTTCATGTACAGCACCGTAATAACACTTCTGTCCCTACATTTAGCCCTATGCCTTTTATAAACTATTGCAGTATTGGTAAGTATTGGCATGCTCAATGTCTACCACCCCTTTGGAAACCAGTTATAGTTAAGCTAACCTAAGGTATCACGACGAAAGTAACAAAAGTGTCAAAGGTATCAAGAAGAAAGTAAAACAGGTAACACACATTGTTGGAAGGAGATGACGAGTGGCCTATATTGTTGACATCGTACTACTAACATGGTCATCATTCGATGACAGAAATCGATATTGTTGTTGATACATTTAACTGTATTTGGTCAAAGGTTCTCTCTTCCTTTTACCTTCTCTTCATTCTTTCTGATGGAGCATTAAAAACAAAAGCCACGACAATACATTACCGCTTAAGGAAGCGGTTCCGAGGATACATTTCATGAGACTCTTGGTAAAGAGTACTGAAACATTAGACAAGACATATATGAATTAGCTTGAAAGTACCTCTTGATGGCCTCCCTTTAAAATCTGCTGGACGGAATACTGATGTTACTTTTTTTTCAAGAACAGGAAAAAAGCCTACGGGAATACTTAAAAGGAATCTAGAACAGGACGAAAAAGACTTGAAATCAATAGGGCTTCCTGATGACGCACAATCCAAGACGATATGTTTTGAGCTTCTTCATTAGCATCTCCTAAACTCTATTTCTTGCATAATACTTATAAATCGCAAACAAGCCTCATCCACGAGGCGTCAAAAATGACGTAACGTGACGTTATCCTCTGCATTGTCACAGGATAGACCCTTTCTCCATCTGATTATGTCAGAGAAATTTCTTTGTTACCGTTCTGATAGATGATGCACAATAGACAAAAGAAAAAGTAAAAAAAAAATGATACAAACGACCAACAAAAGAGACAAACAATGGCGACATGCAGTCTCTGTGGCGATGTAGTTACGACCCCGACCTTTACTGTATACGAAAAACATTAAGTAATTGAACTGCATGAGCGTTAACAAAATGTTCATTCAAGGGGAAATAAAAGATGCGCTCACGTACACGTCGCTGACGAATATTTTAACATTTTTGTGGAAAATTCAGAAAAAGTTAAATGTAGCAGCAATGCAAAAAGAAAATATGATTTGTGCCATGGTTTTGAAAAGAAAACGCAATTGCTAGTCGCCATTGGCGGTCGTTAAAAGGATTGCAGCTGAAGTCGAAACTTATGATACAGACAAGAAAGTGGAATACAATTATCATTGTTGGGTATACAGGTATATAAATGACTTTTAAATGTCAGTTGTGTATTTGTAGGGAAATGTGAGGCCACGACTAAAATATAATGATACAACAATTGTGTTATTAAACTGTTGATTTTCATCTATGCTAGGGGCATAAGTAGAGTGAGCGAAGACTGAGTGGAATTGCTAAGATTAACCTCCCCACTTCGTGCAAACCTATGGTATAGATGACAAAGGTGTCATAATACGGACTCACTGGCTGAGAACGCTTCGCCAAATAAGTTCAACTTTAATAGGTATCTAGTTTGCCATACTTTCCATAACACACATAAAAAACAAATAACTGTACATGAAACATTTGACTTGGTGAGGACAGTGCCAGAGAATTTCTTCGAGAAAACTCCGCTGATCCTTGTCAAAATCTAACTTTGATTTTTCTGATCACTTTCATATACTTTTAAGAGGAAAGAACATTTTGCTGAATATTTGCTTCCAATCGAGGATTAGTCAAGTCTGCTATATCTGGTGCTATCTAAACTAAATTGGTGGTATGCTTGATATGTAAACGTGGAACAAATTGCTGGCTAGCGTAAAAAAAATAGATTTATGCCACAGCTATCAAAAGTGAGCCATTTTAAGTGTTCCTTTCATGCACATGATACGATGACACATAGATAACCAATGACTTCCGCTTACTCTAAAAATCTGTCTTTTTCGCCCTAGGAATAAAGCTGTAAGTCAAGTGTACCAGGTAAGGTACGAACTTTACTACTCGGGTACAATTCAACATGAAAATGACATATAACTGTGGTTTTTATACTTGCTATCAAAAGGAACTTAAAAATGTATTATAGTTACTTTACTTAGAACTTAAGTTAGAAGTGATACACTAGCTGGGATAATAAACAGTATCAGAGTAAATTATTTTCAGTGGCACTGTGCCAATAGCCGACGCTGTAGTGTTCTATGGAAGTTGAACGTTAGGCAGTCCTTAATCATCAACATCGAATTTGGATAAACTTGTCAAATCGATGGAATCAGTTGTTTTTCAGTTGTTTTAGAATTGATCTATAGAGGTGTACAAGAAAATCTAAGTTACAAATTATTTGAGTAAAGACTTAAGGCAAGGAGAAGAGATTACATTTATATTTCAACGATGATTCTCATAGCTACTTCTGAAATGACAACAGCGTTAAACGGAGCAACAGACAGTTAAATATTAGAGCGAGAAAGATATGTCACTGGGTTAGTTTCGAAAATTTCAGGAAGCTTTGTCAATTAACAAACTACTGAGTGTAAGAAGTGTAATAGCTTTGTTTAGGAGATGTCAACTTTAACAAACTTCCTCAATGTCCCATATAGTTATTTAGTTGAATTAAATCCGCAGAGTTCATTCAAGGTACTTTCATCAAGTTTTCTCACCAGGACAAAAAAGTCGTTCCAAACATAAAGTACTCTTCATGTAAGACTGAAACAAACTGAAAATTCATTTGAACACATTTAATCTGATCAACCATCGAACGTTGTTATCTACGTAGTAATCTAGAAAGCTCACGTGACCCTTTTATCTGAGTTCTTGTTTTACTTTTGGCTTCGCAGAATTGATTTTGACCAGGGGCAAGATTTTTCTAATACGTGAGGGTGTCTCATTTAAATCTGAATGATTAAAATGCCCGTGTGCGTCTTCCACAGGGGAGGCTGGTAATTATTTACCCTGTAAATCCCTCGTCAGCGGTTGTCAGCACTCGAAAAAGGGATCTTTGCAAAATACAAAAATCTTAATTGCACCACCAAATCTGAGCAATCACATCTGAAAAGAAGGGGAACAAATAACACAGACATACACTCCCATACATAACAGATATCTTGCCGTGTTCGTCCTTTTAATAAAAGCACTGGTCACACAGCTAGGGATTGGCAAATCATAACGGCTCATGTGTTAAAGCAATGCACTTCATCGATTTATTTTTTCTTGTTGTTCGCATTGAATTTTCTGTATGAATGATGGGAAAATATATTGGCTATCTAAAATGACTATCGAGAACAACAAATTTTTGACTTCTAACTTCTGTTTGAATGTAACATCCAAGGCTTTCATTACTTGTTCTACTTCTTATCAGTGGTCATAAACTATTATTAAACTGTTGACAGCTTCAGATTCGGCAATATCATCGCCTATCCTGTCCTATCCTATCCTATTATAAAGGTAACACAAAATGTATCTCATTACGTACAATATATCCAGTTAAGTAGGCAAGAAAGTTCTCAGTCCTAACTGGATCATTTTCAATCCTCATCATGAACATTCACAATACATCAGATTTTAACCGCTGCTCATACTCTAAAGATCAGAATATTGCAGCATTCCCCATGCAGTGAATACGTTCACGGCAAGCAATAACCGTCTGCTTCCTCTTGCAATCACCCAAAAATGATAACTTGTTCAATTTTTCTTGTGACAATCTACTTTAGGTAGGACCTTCCCACCTCTACATGGGACTACAATATGGGGTCTACTTCATGTATTGTCTAAAATAAGAGACATTTCACAAGGGGAAAGTGCAGTATTAAAATATGAATTTTCGTTTCTGGCAACTACACACCCCGTAATCAACGTGGTTTACATAATGAGTGACTTAAAGCTACGTAAAGACAGTTTCATGAAATCAAAGCTACCCCAAGCCTATAGTGCACGATATCGAGGTGCTCTCTTTAATTTCTAAGTGATCTAATACCTCTCTGTGATTGAAGGCGTAACCGAATATCTATTATCGCCATCGATCAAGCTTAATGAGGGTAAGCCATTTATGCCGAAATGGGATGTAAGTTAATGACTTATATTAAACTCTGCTTTAAACTTAAAATAACATTTACACTAAATTATATTTCATACAGAGATAAAACATTTTATATCCAACTAAAAAAAGTAGCCGTGGTATTTAGCAGTTTAGTGGTGGCAGTTTTATTTCAGTCCTAATCATGGCTGAAATGTTTACACTTTGTACCAGAAAAACAACTACACCATTGGGACACTGTAACATTTTCCTAATTCTGTCAATATGCAAGTTAAAACCGTGTATCACTGTAGGCACCGATTTTTGTTGTAAATTTTATTTATTAATTTCTGCTCTTATTTTTAATCGAAGGTTAAATGATTGAATTTCTCTTTTGCAGAATACCACCATAGTGATATCTGTAAAGTAATGATTTCTCCAAGTAAATTTGCAATGTTATCATGAAGTGTCCGTAAAAACCTAGTCACAGTGAGCCAAACAAGAAAACGAAAGCTGGATGGCAGTGTTACTAAAGGCAGAACTTTAAACGTGAAGCATCTACTTACACGTATATCCTAATTGGAATCTGCGTGTGTAGAACATGTGTATCCTCAATTGTCTACGTTCATGTCTTCGTGAGTTAAATTATCCTTTGCTTATGATATCCTTTTGCATTTCTCCTACAACAAAACGTGATGGATTTGCTTTGAATTTAATGCAAATTTCAGAACTTAAGCCTCTAGCGGCCTGCATATTTATACCTTAAATGAACTACCCAAAAGCATAAGAACTAACGCACTTTTCATTTCTAATCATTTCTTGTATTTGTTATTTTGTGAGGTTATTTTAATTTCACGACCGTTTGGTCTCTGTTCCCATTCTTCTATCAAATCACTACAGTACTTCGTCCACACAACCGTTCTTTAATCAAGTTCGAACCTCTTCCATTCAATATACGTTACACTCCCCGCGGTTATTTATAAACATTAAGATACGCATGAAAACACAAATCTAACTTTTCTTTGATCAAAGTTGACATATCGATAAGAAGCAAAGCCGAGTGCTCTGCATGAGCTAAGAGAAAATGACACACCGGTAACTAGTTTACGAACTGCAGTCTGTCGCACCTTTACTTCTAAATCGGTTAACATTAGCCAAGCAATGTTCCGATAACCATAGGAGTTCTGTATCGTCCAACACTCAGTGCACCATACTCATCTACATCAGATGAACCAATGACTTTGCATTGTGCGGAGTTTAAAGCAGCAATTTCCATCAACCGTTTCCAATAATCACGTTGTTTTTTGTACTGTGATTGACGCTTATTGGTTCACACAGAATCTAATTTGACACAATATCCTGCCTTGCGAGGCTAATATACGTAAGGTTTATATAAGGGTTGCATTACTAAAATCATGTAAACACACGCATATGCCTCTGCACACCCGGACGCGTAAATTAGTTCAGATAATCAGCTTGCGGTTATAAAAAGTAGGTTGTGAAAGATATAGAGGTCTTTGCAGTCATGTACACTACGGTGCTCGTTACGTGGGAAGCAACAGGCATCGTTGTTCGTCTGTGGGTTGAACAACATAGATATTATACATGGAAGAGATAATGAAGTATTTGGAAAAACATTATTTTGTGAAATGTTTTGATTATTTTGAAGAAAGGGTGCAGGGGCATAAGTAAAGGGAAAGGGAGAGCAACGATTGATTAAACAACAATTTACTTCTTTTGAAAAAAAAATGATAATGTTAACAAAGGCAACTTTTGAAGGTATTTTCTAAGACGTAGTATTTTGTTGTAAGTCCTACTTTACACTAGAATAAAGTAACCGATGTGAGGAAAATAAAATACGACAATACTATATGATGAAAAGTGGATTAATTTTAAAGTAAAATCAAACCAACAATCTCGACCCTGTTTTGGTAGCTTCTAGCAGACCGAAACATCATGTACCCTACCCATTAAGTGGCTTTTCAGTGGCGAATACATTTTTATCTTTGATCGATAATTCGTATAAACTATAAACTTGTATGTGCATGAATTTGCTTGGTTTCGTTTATCCGACTGGTTACATAAAAACTTCGACAGTGATGGAAATGAAACTTCTGTGTGGAATATTCCACTTACACTGTAGTTGTTATTAGTGTTTAATATAAATGTCCACCTCTTAGCTACTTATCAGGACATATTGTTCTTACAATGTTGATATGAACTGGAAATTTAGAGGTACATAGGCTTAATTGTGAATGAGAATGTTGCCTTATTAGAATATGTCAAGTCACTGACATACCGTCATGCTGCTGCAATGCCAGTTTACTACGTTACATGTAAATCTTTTATATAATTTAGCCTTGTGGTAGTGTAAAGTGATTCCATAAAGGAAAATGAAAGACAGACCTGTGACGATAGAATACTGCGACTAGCACTTAGTGAACACCGTCATTCAGTTTCATCTACATATGTTGTTTACTTTCGGAGATACTGCAACTTGCAAGTTCGTACAAAATCAATAGGAAGATACCATTTCTGAGACTGTGATGACAAAAAGCTGACCACTTGCAATTGAAACGCTTTTGTTCTTAATTTATTATCAAAAATTTTTAAGAGTTATTCATAGATTCAAAGTACTACTACTGCGATTATGTATAATACACCTCAGTATGTCAACACAGAATGTGTTAAAGTGTATGTCCATTTGCTGAAGTTGTAAGTAAAGGAAAGAAAGAAATAAGTGAAGTACCTGCTATCAGAGGTTATATGGCATCATAGCGCGACTTGCTCAAGTGTGTTATCATTCAACTGAGACAAATATTCTAAACACGTCTCTGAAGTTCAACATTATGTAACTTGGGATTGAACGTCAGATTAAATCACACTCTGTTAATAAATATAAGCTTATATTAAACGGAATATTCGATCCTTGTGAGAAGCACTATCTTATGATGGACTGAAAGTGAGTCTGGTGTTAACATTTGAATTTTACAATAAAAGATTAAAAGGACACAGTTACAGCTCTATATATAATGGCTGCATTATCGATCGCACTTGATGATCTGATACACGTAATATTACGTATTTTACTTTTTTTGTATATTGGGCAAGAAAAACATTCTTTCCACAAATAAATGCATAGGCTTACAATAATTTTCTTTATCGTTCCATTCATGCCGAGTTAGGTGCATAATTGATCCACGTAATAAGCCTTGAAGTATAAAGAGAGCAAAATGGGGGAAAAGGGCAAGGTTTTGTGGAGATGAGTGTGACCTATATGGTTGATGCCAGCTTTATTGAGGATGTGGACATACAGAACTAGATGAAGTGAATTTAAGTGGTAACAGTTGATTAACCACAAAAACATTCCGCTCAATTTGTCAGGTTTTAAATTGATAAACTTGAAATTTACACATAGCTCCTTGTGACCTTTACATTATATGATTACGATTAGACGACTAATGTCAAACTAATATTACTATTAGCAAAGCAAACCACCCTATTGATTTTCGATCATTTCATCATCTTTTTGAAACTGTTCACTGCCCCTTCATCAGAAGGTGCATTTATAATAAAGTTCAAGTACAGTGCGCAAACATTCTTTCTGTATTGACAAAGGCGCACAGTCAATATTGTCATTGTGAATGACTATCCGTATCGATTGGATGCTCTCTCACTCCCAAAAGAAAATATGGAAAGGAATAAAACTTGTGGGTATCAAGCCAAGATAGTAAAAAAAAAAACCTTGTGGCGAATTTTGTTTTTGAAGAAGAGTCCGTTGGATAGGAAAAAAATGAGATTACATTATTGGCAGATCTGAAAAATATTATAATAACTTTAAATATTGTAAGAACCAAAGAGGAAGTTCGAGCCGGATGAAGTCCCTAAAAAGATTGGAGCAAAACGAAATTGATTCTTCGTTACAGTTTCAAGGATGCCTGACGTTGAACGAAAAATCGAAACCAGGTACTGTGTATTAAGCCATGCTTAAAGACATTTATGAACTTTTTCTCATGGTGGAAATTAAGCCTTCAGCGCATATTAAATGATTTCTGTCGAATAGCATATCCTGGGTTCTCTGGTACATTGAATTAGGCCATGGCAAAGGAACTCGGCTTAGGACTGATACAAAATGGCTGTCAGTTCTCTTCCTGTGAAAAACGTGCCTTAACGTTAATCTTATTGTCACAGAATTACCTTTTAGTGCGCTTCGTTCCTTCGTCTCCTCTAACCTCTGATTGCTTTAGGAATCTCTACAATACTGCTGTGCATAATACCACTTTTGAAAAACAGAAAATATTAATTAATGTTAATTACTAGTTTGTTGACTTAATATATAAAACAAATATTCGGCTTTAAAATTATTTTAATTCAGTTGTTTGACTTTATATGTTGTTAACGTAAATTTCCATGAAGTTTCACATAACAGGCCCACATCATACTCAGACCACGAGTCCCATCTCGGATGTCGAAATGGCTATGCATACAACACCATTTTAACGAAGATATGTGTCATTTTAAAAGAAAAGGGAATATGTCGTATGTGATACATATACCTCTTTAAGGTTACTAGATTTATACAGTACGGCAGTAATTGTTCATTTTCCCCACTGAGTTCCCGCCTGATTGTTGACAATGAAGCTATAGTGTACGGATAATAACGATTTTCCTGTCTTTTTTTTTGGTAGAAGAAGACTATTTTTTTGTTTTGCTTTTCAGCAAAATCGATGCGAAAAGTCTTCAGTTCTGCTATAATAATAATGCACACAACGATATACTTCTGGTATATGGCTAAGGCACTGAGTACCGATAACAAAATTACTCATTAAAAAAACAGTAGCGGAGAAAAATCATAAGACGATCTACAAATGATGTAAAATGTGAAATAAAACTTAATTTGCAGACGTGTAAGTTTAAGCCGTTTTTGAAAAGGGGCTGGGGGACGTTCTGATTGTAGCAATGGGCTGTTTTTTCCTCACCTCTATCCGCGAAAAGTACAACTGCCACAAAAGCATGCAGTGGTATCAGAAGTTACCAAATTGCAATGTTAACACACCATAGTAGTCTTGAACATACATCTCATTGGCAGTTTGTCTTCTTGAATGGGAGTATTGCTCAAGTAGATAATATTTTGGCTTCCATCTTCTATATTTAACTTACAATAAACCTCGGAGCAATGACGAAACTGAAAGGACAATTGAATGCGCACGAGCTTACATTGTGATATTGTGAGGGAGAATTGTAGGGAATTTACGTGGATGGGTAACTTTTTACAAAGATAAGGGTTTCCAATATATTTGTCTGACTAAGCTTTCCGTCTTACTTAGGATGATGTATACAAATTGTGTACCATGTTGTGGGCCTCTTTTCGAAAGCTAGTGTAGCGTCATAATGGTTGTAACTTGTAGGTGACAATTATCATCTAAGTAACATAACTAACAGGGAAATAGGAACATTGTGACAGCGTATCGGCTTTAATCCTAAAAAGAAATACTCTGCATGGTCTCAGATGAAATCGGTACGCTCACTGATGACTACTAAAACTGAGTTTGATCAACGTTTGCGGTTCTTCGAAAATATTGAAAAACCTTGAAAGCAGTTAAAAGTGAGTAAGTTGCAAAGTTATTTAGAGAGTTTCAAGTAAAGTACATGTTCCACACTTAAGAGCAACGGTCTATGTTTCCCTTATGATATATATTTTAACGACATTAGTAATTTCAAGGGAGAATTTCGCATGAGGCCATGTAATTTTTATGACACACCGTAATTTACGAATGACGTCATGTTGTGAAAGTACGTCCCGCAGTTTATCGGTAGAATAAGGACATAACTTTCTGATGTTAAAAATGGATGTGATTTACTTTTGTATTTTGATTTTATGAGTAAGTGTGTTAGTGCAATGAAAGAAAAAACTTCCAGATCGCACAATGTAATTATACATACATTTCTTTGTGTATGGTAACCGACAGAGACTAAAAGCACTACTCCTTCGTAATTAACGAGGTAAATCCAGCAGTCATACCACCCTCGTCTGGTGTTGATGCACGTATCTCCGTTGCCTTGCATAAAAAGATAGACTCCTCCTTTTTTAATCTCAGAAAAACAAAGTTAATAAAAAGAAAAATGACATTTAATGCTACCTAAGTGAATATAGTGTCAACATATACTGCTTAAATGCAATCAGGGTGGAAATTGAACATGAAGAAATCATGTGATGTCGTTATTGCACATTACCACATAATTGGTTTTGGTTGCTTTAAGATGTTGCACGAAATATAATGTATTCCAGTTGACGTCTCTAAATATATCTCTTGAATTACTGGGACGAATCCACCACTATCCATAAAACGACACACTATTAGAAGCAAAGGCGGTAAAAGCAAAGTAGGTCGAGTTGACTGTAACCTTACACACTGAAAGTACATCTGTTTGCTCCATATCTGCGGCATATATATATATGTATAAATATATA
>VJOZ01005875.1:589-10849 GCA_009801055.1 Stichopus horrens | reverse complement strand
AGTCACAATTCACACAACGAAAACCAACTGAGGGCGCTCGCTGCGTTCATATGCGTTCATATGCTATGTTAGTTTGTACAGACCCATGTGCGAATATCGATAAAGGTATATCGATGCATGTTCGTGTACGGTACGGTGTACGTGTGCATGTCAACGCTAATTCGCATTCATAATTTCCTAAATGCATGCACCCATGCACGGTAATTCACCCGCACTTCACTGTCCTTACAGGAATCGATTTCGGAGGCTGGTGATTTTTTTTTCAATTCTGAATTGTGACTACATGTACGCTTATTTACACGAAATTTTCTGTTTGAATAGTCCAAACGTAATTTTCAAACATTAAGAAAGTTACTGGCCTACGCCACAAGTTACAGTATCCGTATTCGTACGAAAATTTTCGTGTGAATAGGCCCCACCTTATAAAACAGTGTCAGGCAGTAGTCTATTCTGTACATGGAGTTTCCTTAGATTTTGGGGTTTTACCGTCTGCATTAATTTTCCGTTTGATTACTTCTCGTTCGATCCTAGTGGACTTTTATTTCAAGAATACGCTTAAATGTGTCAAATATTTTTCCCTCTGTAAGGAGAAGAAGAAAAGTTGTCGCCCCTGTGACCTTGTGCATTTGAATAAAATCAACTTTTACGGTTGCATGTTTCTGTGTGGAAAATGCCTTAAGTAACATTAGGTGAGCAAACTGGCAATTTTCCCCTTTTTTAATTTGTTTGCCCTGTCAGCACTTTTAAATAAGACGTTAACCTAAATCAACGATACACTGCTGGATAGAGTTAATACTCAATTAAATCCTTTGTTAAAAAGAGGAACTTTTCAAGGTTCCCCTAGCGTGAAAGGAGGTATACTTCCTTTTTTCAAAGGGTCTTATAATGCATGCGACAGTATGCGATATAACACGCATGAACTGATGTCTTTATAGTTAAAAGTTTTATATGCAATGAAGTAATTAATTGTGGTTTATTTCATTTTCTTTTCACAAGTACAAGTTAATTTTGAATTAATTACTTAAAAAAAATGACCAGAAAAAAGAAAAACGAAGTGACTATCGTAGACTAAAGGGTCAATAAGCGTTTGGCAGTATAATTACATAACGTTTGATCAGAGGTCAATGGTAGAGCAGAGGTCATTTTCTGGCCAGGGCAGATGAAATACGTTGGAGAGGAATTCCTTGTTTAGCTGCATCGCAAGTATTTTCGATATGTCCATAAAATGTAGTTCGCATGAACTGTAACCTGTAATCAATTTCAATCTTAAGATGAATTTTTATAGTTTCCTTGTGATAAGGTTAAACACCAAAATGAAATCAATTAGAACATCGACGGGAGGCCATGTTACGACACATTTTGGTGACAATTGACTCAAAATTAACAACTTGAATCAAAATGTAAGGCAATTCAGACAAAACACTTTATGGCTTTTGTACAACTGAAGATGTCAATAATAATTTTTCGTGTATGAAATCCCCATAACAACTGAATCGCATTGTTCCTTCAAGTTCATCTTGATATGACAAAAGCCCAAAACGTTTGTTATCTATGTACAAACGGATAAGTGCCGGTATATTTCTCTCTGAACTGTGATCGAGGTTGGGAGGAAAACGTAGGCCTACTCTTTTTCTGAACTAACATGCTTGTGACTGAAGTTACTTAGTTTTTGTAGTAAAGTAAAGAGCGATTTTAATTTTTGTTTGTTCATGAATTCAAAGACATTGGAGAAATTTTTCCTGCACATTTTGAATCAGTTTAAATACTTACCCAAGGAATGTAGTGAGGTTACTACACAGGTGACTTTTATCGTTAAACTTCACCTCCACTAAGACAAAATTTTACCACAGAATGGTTTCTAATGAACAGAAGTTATTCATCATTGGCCCTTTTTTTTACCATTTTGCCAGTTAATCTCACATGTTTTGAAGAGAGCTCTGTACGTGACAAAAACCGCAAAACTTGACAAAAAATTAAAAACATTATTCAGACGAATTTTTTTTTTTCAACCGCTGGATATGTCTGAATTTTAAACACGTAAATTAACAGACGAAAAAATCTCATCCCCGTCGTAAGAGAGCATCTGTTTGCATTAAAAACTGGAAGAAAGGAAAGAATTAATAAAACTTCTTACATCAAACGCAATAGAAAGCTTCGAGAAATAAAAACGCCCAAAGAATTTTAGGATAACTTTGGTGATATTTTCTTTCTAAATTCCGTGTTCGTGAAGTGTAACTTAAAACTGACACACACCAGCGGCAAAAGCATATTCGCTTATTTTTTATTTCTTACCAGCAAGGGAGAATTGCTCCCTTTTTTCAATTTATGTGTAAGTTCACGTATTTTATTTGTCGAGTATCTCGAAAAAACAGAAGTTTAAAGTTATTGTTCGAGACGTGAGGTTATGGCAACATCACATACATATGCCACTTTGACATTCAACGTATCACAAATCACGTTATTATATGGACTCCTTTTAATTCATCTTTCAATGCGAAATCGTATTGACCATGACAGTCACGTGTTTGTATGTGGTGTCAAATACACCCTTCCAGCATCCCTGGAGGTCTATGCTATATACTCATGTGCACTGAAGTTTACTTGACGAGTGTCTGAATATATCTCATAGTATTGTGCAAGTGTTTCATCCATCTTCTCTGGATGAGTAAAACGTTTGTTGTATGTGTAATAACCGTAGATATACCGTTACCTCGTGTAACCTATATTATAAAAAGGGAAGGGTTTGTTTGCTTGTGCGCGATTCACGGTGTTTTCCTATGTATATAAGGCCCACAAAGACCGTCAGAAATCAATTCTTCTCGTAGTAAAAGTAAAGAATGTTCTTTTAAAACTGTCAAAAAGGAGTTGATTTTTTTTTTATGTTGTTATTTTTCTTACTCGAAAGTACATTAGGTCAGTCGTTTCCATGGGTTTTTGCCAGTCGTTTGGGTCTTACGCTATATACACTGTACGCAAAAGAACTGTTGTTGTGATAACAGACAAGCGGAAGACAACATTTTCCTCATTCGTCTTTCGTCTTCGTACATACATGGTCAAAGAAATTGGCTCAACTCATCCAGATTTCCTCCAGCAGTCCTCGGGAGTGACGACATGGATTTACCCGATTAGGTATACCACCATAAAACGGGTCCTTCGATGAACCAGGGAATGTCCAAAGTGGCATCCTCGATTCCGCATTTCAAAACGATTCAGTCATTTGTATTTTTTTTTTAATTCTGCAATGACATAATCTCTGATCCCTTCTCTCACGTTACATTACTGTGTGTTAAATACTTAACTGTCACTCATCTGTTGTGATGTTAGTGAGATGTATAAACTAAGGGATGGTTTGTCTTCTTTTATTATTTTTTTTTCTGTTGTAATGTACTTTGACTCTTTTTGGTCGAGCGCTATGTCAGCACCAGTTATTGTTACAGGTTATCATTTTGTTTTAAACCTTAATAAATTAATCACCTCGCAATAACTGGATTGTTTCCAGCGAGTAAGTTTGAAATTAGCTAGCGAATCAACACGCCCCTTTAGGTCTATCATCTGAATTAAAAATACATAATAACGAAATACATGACAGAAGCTCCATCTATCAATGTAGGTTTAAATGCTTGACTTGATTAGGTCGTGTACAACCAACAAACGGCTTTCCACACCTTTGATTACGCACCATCCTCCCGGTGAACGGCAAAGAAAAAGAAATACGAAGACTGTTTCAAAAGGGAAGTTCTTAGAGAAACTGTGAAAGATTATGGATCAAGATGTAAAGTTTAAACCTTCAACCTAGCTTTTCATCGCCTTCGAGAATACAAAAAGAAGCCCTCTATAACTTCACAACTGATGACCTTTACCTTTAACGTTTAGTTTACCAGTCAATGCAGCATCTTAAGGCGGGACATTAAATTGGTCAACAAATTCGTTCATGATACTATTTCACACCTGTCTTGCATTACTCTTATTTAGATGATAAATGGTCAAACTAAGGGATTCTGAACGTCTGACCCACAACTGCAAGCAATCATGACAGGGTAGGTAACTAAGGGTCACTTATATCGCAAATCTGAGACCAGACACTACTTACCGTACTGTATTAACCATATATCACTGCACACTTTGTGAATGTATAGATACATGATTAATGAAACTTATTAGAAGTATTAAAATGTAATGATTTCCGTCAAACTTAGATTAAGAAAGGTGACATCAACTCTATGAACAATATTAAATTGTACTTCGTAGAATATTCTGCGGCAAAAGTAAACTAAAAAAGGAGAGGGTGGGGAGGGGCAGCTGACAAGTATTAGGTGTGGGATGTTTTAAAGCTGTGGTAATGAAAATCCTTTGTTATTCAAAGTTCAAATGATGACCGCTATGAAGAGAGATGTGAAGAGAGACGCTTTAAATATGGTTTGAATATCATGGCTCGTAATGAGAAAATATTGGAAGAGCAATTGAAATTCCTTTCCGAGTTTCGCAAGAGATTTTTATTCATTAGTGAAAGCAAAGATTGCTCGAGTCTTCACTTAACCACGGTTTGCTCGTAATTCTGCGCTCATTAGGAAACTTGATCATCTTTTTCTGCAACACACTTTATATGTAATAGTACTGATATTCACTGTGGGGTGTAAGTAAACGCAATTTCCTGTTTTCCGCTTTTTGAACAAAATAGATGACATTAAAATGGTGGAAGCAGTCGCTATTTCAGGAAGTTGTAAAATCCTTTAAAATTGTTCAACATTTAAAAGCGAACTGACACGTCGCATAATGACGGTTCATACAAACCACATGGTTCTATTATTATGATAGTGGAGTGTTGTAGTGGCCGTTATGGGAATGAAATGAGATTGATTGGAAAAATTATGATTCTTTATTGTCTCTTTGTCTTGATTACGAAAGTTTTGAATAACGTGAGTACACTCTTTATGAAACGTACTATCGTCCCCCATAGAAAAGAGAAAGAAATAAGAGCTGGACATATACTTGACTACACAAGACCGTGATATCACATATATCAAATGGAATGTGTGAATGTGATAAAGAAGAAAGTCACATTTTGAATGGATGTACTTGAGCACGAGAGGAAATGACGTCACATTTGTGACGGATATACACTAAGGTGTGATAGAGACAGGCAAGAGGAAGAGAAGGAGAGATATGACCTATGACCCTGGCTTATCTTCTTCCATATACAGACTTTAAATATGCGTGATTCATGTGCGGTGATGATGCACAATATTGGTAATTATTTGACATTCGTAAGATAAGCGTTTAAGTTTGCATTTCCTGTTACCAGAACGTTGTCTCGTGTGAATCCATGCATTATAGATTTTATCTGTGAGCTACTTCAGAGGAAGTGTACTGAAAATCAGTGATGGGGCACTATGCTTGGATGACATCCTAAAAATATCCCGGTTAGTTGATGGAGTGGTTTCGTAATGCATTGCTGAATAATTTATGACATCACATCCCCTTATCGCTCATGTCTGGAGGAAAACAAATCCAGGGCATATATGCGAAGAAAGGGGGATTTTTTTTTTGCTCAACAGGTGTGGCAGATGTATGAGAAAGTAACATTGCATAAGGTATTTACTCTGTAGGCTGACTTGTTCTAAGTCTCCCCTCTCAGTCGCAAACATGCG
The DNA here is from genome assembly GCA_009801055.1 of Stichopus horrens. NCBI lineage: Eukaryota > Metazoa > Echinodermata > Holothuroidea > Aspidochirotida > Stichopodidae > Stichopus > Stichopus horrens. The sequence continues at coordinate 5,201 of VJOZ01005875.1, read as the reverse complement.
AGAGAAGAATCTCCAGCTCCATACATGAAAAGTGGGGTAAATGTAAGTAAAATAAATGAAATTATCTAAAAAAAAAGTGACGGATTTCTGAAATGGGATTCGATTAGCCTTCTATCACATGTTTCTAACTACAGGTGCCGGGTAAATACGTGAGCGAGCATGTCAAAAGTAGTCATGTTTTGTTGGTGCTAAAAATATCTTCAGTTTGCAAAATAAAATGTTGATGCTTGCAACCTACAAAACTGATGTTTATTGTACATAAAGTTCAAAGTGACCATCCCTTGCTTAATCAGTGTTTTCAATAAGCTGATAAAAAAAAACATAAGCATTCATGCGTCGAACTTCCCATTCAGCAAGAGGACTCTGTTAAAGCTATGTGTAATAATGTGTCATACAAACGCTATTAAAAGAAGAGAGTATGTTTAATTACAATGCATCGCTAGAGTTTTGTGCATCTGCATCACCCTTAACTCAATTACTTTCCTCCATGACTGTGTTCTCCATGGCAATCGCAGTGGCATTATGGGCAACATGCGCCCCAAGTTCTACAGACTGTGTTCGAGTAACACGTGACTGGCACGTGAGCATAGAAAACTGAATACTTCTTGTCTACTATCTAATTCTGAATAACACTAACAAATGAAAGCAATTTCTCCTCATGTAAGTTGTCAGAACTTACCGGTCCTTCACAACTAGAAAACTGAACACTGTTTATTTAGATCTCTTTTTGGACCCCACAGGGACGACAAGGAACAAAATACGGGTGCAGTACGGCTATTACGAAGTAAGCAGTAGCAATATTCCCCAAAATAAAATATCGATATATCGCTAATAAAATATACGGTACATATTATCGACGATACCGATATACTGCTACTGCTCATTGCATAGCCTATATGCTATTATGGTTACGACCTTCACGTGTCTCGAAAAGTATACGCAATAGAAATGATGACAACGAAAATTCAACGCACATGGAATTGCTTTACCATGTTAAGTCAAATGACATACGTTGATGCGCATCCATCATTCCATGGGAAGATAACTTGGAAAGCAGGATATTAAATGGAAATATTAAATTTATTGTTCTCATTGAACAGCAACTCATTTTCCTTATGTGCTGCTACTAAATCATGTGTCTGCGATAGTCGAGTCTTGTGTTTCGTGGTGAGAACTATAGACCTCCTACGGGAAGGGATGTAGGTGAGGGGTCGAGGAAGGTAAAACAGACCATCCGTGACTGTGTGCAGTATCTATATAAACCGAACGCTCAGTTTGACCCCTCCCCTACTCCCCTCATCATGGGGGGTTGTACATTTAATGACAGGAACATAATTCCTTTCGGGAATAATGCACCCTGCAGGCTTGCCATTATCATCCAGATCGAGCTACAGGAATGGCATTGAACGGATGCTGCAGAAGTCCGTGACTAACAGCTATCCTGTGAAATCATTAGCAGACACACAAAGTGATTGGCCGAGTAAACATGACCAATCGACCGGACTCACTCGATTAATTAAAATAAGAGCATTGAGAATGGATTAAACTAATCTATACCTCATGCAAGAAAAAAAAATGCATAAATAAACTCAGACAGGGACAGACGTAGACGAGATTGAGAATTAACGATTAATTAGACAGTGAGGGGAAATGAAACTTGAGAGCCAATTAAAAGGAATGGACGTTATTAACGGAACTTAAAATCGTCAGGGTAACTCGAATTATTTACAAATATACCGTATTTAAAGGAAGAGTGTCGCCGAACTATGGCTCATGATAATGTCTGAGACTGTGACGTAATTGGTATGTAATGAATAAAAACAGGTCAGAAAAGTTTGATCACTGAATCAACTTTGAAAAGAAAGTCTGTAATGTCATAGAAATAAAAGATAACCGTGATATTCCGAAAACAACCGTGAAATGCTGAAACCAATCGCATATTGACACCACCAATCGTGAAATATTGAAAAAAAAAAACCGTGAAATTAATTTTGAAAATGTTAAGTTAATATCGAAGAAAAGTAAACTAATTGAAGAAACCTGCAACTGCTACTGACAAGCAACGGCTATCAAGCCTTTCCCAATTGCCGCTGCCTCAACAGCTGCGTTTAACCTGTACATACACAGTGTTAAGAAAAGCAAGTTATCATCGAAGAACCATTATTAGGCGTCCGATTATAACAGGGTTGGTCCTTTTATTAAAGTACACGAAGGCTTATTATTTCACCCCCAGTGGCCGCATGTCAATATATTTACCTGAGGTTCATCTAGACAACGGTCTCGACCTTTGTTGTGTTGAATATTCATCAATAATTTTCAACAATCTTTTGGTATGTCATTTTCGTGGTATTTGTTTTTCACTTTTACTCTTTTAATCTCGTTCTTCGATTTCTGATTGATCATAATTCTAGATTCTTTGTGAATTTTTTTTTTCACAGTTTAGAATAAAATTGACTTTACATTTTATGTATTTATAGTGATTGCGCATGTTCAACCGGAAATCACTTTCAGGGGGAATGTTCTTTTCCACTGAATATTATACACTACGAATAGTTACAAAATAATCGCTCAAAGATTCGAATAGTCACATCAGATTTGATGGTACCGTACCCTCTTCATACTGTGTCATTTAAAATGATGTCATTTTCTATCTTTATCGACATCATCCTTTGCCCAAAATTTTCATCAAATTTTCAAATCATCGATTTTGATCTCATGATCAATGGGCAAGAACGGATTTCGAATACTTTTGACGTTCATTTCACGTGTAGTGGTATTTGATTTACATATGATCTCTCATGATTTTGCACACACACACATACACACACACACCCACACACACACACCATATTTTAATCTTTTGCTGAACTCGTAACTTAGCAAGCAAATTGGAATGAAGTTGGAACGTGAACACAAAGCTGTTTTTTTTTTTCATGAGTGATTGAAATGGGAATAGGAAATCTACCACAGTTATATCATAATGCGTCGTGTAATGTTAAACCTCTCATATTTTTTTTTCATTATTATGACAAAATGTGACGTCATATAGGCTACAATCGATATCTAAAATTAGAACTTGTTATTTAAACATAGAAAATCATTCAATAATCCAGAGAGAGAGAGAGAGACGAAAGCAAATACAAATGTGGTTACTCGTTACAATTTTTTTTTTCATGAAATGACTAATTGGGAATAAGTTTTTTTCATTTTTCTTTTAAGTCCGTACATGCAGTCAGACATTATCGCCATGCGAGTCTCTCTATTTACGAATGTCACACGTGTCGAAGTTTCTGTAAAGCGGATTCTTTCTTTCTTTCTTTCTTTTTTTCAATAAACTATCTGGGTTTTTATTATTAAACAGGTACGTAAGCACTCGACGATACCGGTAGCATCTTCATTTATTTCTCATCAAGGAGGTAATTCTCGCCGTCTCTAGATGAACGCCATGGTAATCGATCAGCCGTGACATGAGAGAAAAAAAAAACACATTGTATGATCGTTAAGCTCACGTGACTTGTCAAATATTACACCTATGTAGTTCTAGTTCTGTCCTATTCAAATGAGTTGAACAGACACATCACGTGAAAAGAGGATGAAAAAAAAAATCCGGAGAAAATTCAACTGGCTTAGAAATCATCAATAATGCAGTCATTGTAACTACTAATGAATATACCCGTTTCTAATCTTTTTCACTGACTTTTTTCTTGGTGTGATGTATAGTTTATTTATAGCTATATATAGCTGTATGTAGCTATGTATAGCTACTGTTTGCCAAGACATAACCCATTTCCTGTTTATGCATATGCGGAAACAAAAACGTTCGTTTGAAAGTATATATCAGGCGAAATTTAGAGACTAGTCACTGGTTAGGCTTCTCTATATACTGTTGAAGTGTTATCCATTAAAAGTCAATATCGAACGAACTCAATGTATTTTATATAGGTGAATCAGATTGGCCGGTATGTTGTAAGCGTTTGCGGCGACCTTTTAATCTAGACCCATCTATTGAAGGCTGTATAGTCCGAATACCGCTATCAGTTTTAATTAACTACGGAACCTATGAATAAATTGCATCACACTGACTATTGCAACGGATACTTATAAGTCGCCACTATCAAAATGCTGTAACTACGGCAGAGAACTTTTAAAGCGACGTGCAGACAAAGCTACAGAGCAGAAACGTCATGCACAGATGGGTGCCATGGTTTACGAAACTTTAAGCACCTTCTAATTGCAGTTCTTCCAAAACCCCGATAATTAAAAAGAAAAAAGAAATCGAGACTCCCTATAGATTGCTGTAATAACCTTTGTTTTTATTTTACGTTAAGTTGTTTAATGTNNACTATATTATTAATTACTATTATTAATAGAATACGTGTAAGATTGTGATAGGCTTACCGATGATTTAATATAAGGTGAAAACTCTTCTTCTTCGTTTATTGCCGTGCTTGAGTTGAAAGACATAAAATCCAGCATATTTATTTTAAACTTAGACTTAAACTACTCACCATAATGTGTCGTGTATCTCATCAATGTCCACCTACACTGTAAAAAATGTCTGCAAATTTACAGAATATAAAACAAAGAAGTAAATAAGAATTACAGAAATTGT